>JAIFAC010000420.1:0-106475 GCA_026545765.1 Plantago major
ATGTTTTAGGAAAAATGTAAAAATTTATGTAACCTTATAAATGTTCTATCATTACATAGAAACATTAGCAACAACATACAATAACCTAAAACATTCAAAATATAAACCTTAACCATTTTTAAAAGAACCTTTAGTAATTTTTCTAAAACTCTATAGATGAAATGATGAACCTTAAAAACCCCTAACAAATGAAAAACCTTTAAGGTCCCATTTTAATTAGAGCCCTGCACTCCATCCTCAATTAACCCTAAGCCCTAATTAAGGGTTTTGTCGGTCATCAAGCATTTTAAACCTAGGAGGAAAATGAACCCCGACATAATAAAAATTCAAAGTTATTATATATACATGTTAATGTTTGAGGGTAACGTTATAAAGGTTATATCATTACATATAAACTTCAACAAGAAGATACAATAACCTAAAATTTTAAATATAAATCTTAACCATTTCAAAAGAACCTTAACAATTTTTCTAAAACCCTATAGAGGAAATGGTGAATCCTAAAAACCCATGACACATGAAAACACCCTTCGGTCTGATGTCCTTAATTAGGGTTTACCCTATGGAGGATCATTGAAGCATTTTAAAACCCTATGGAGGAAATAATGAACCTAAAACCCCTTAACTCAAGTGTAATCTTGTAATGGTTCTATCATTACATATAAACTTTAGCGTGAATACTAATAACCCAAAACATTATAAACATAAACCTTATCTATTTTTTAAAAGAAGCTAAACTATTAGAACTTAATTAGTTAAAAGTGAAAATATCTTACCGATTAGGGCTTAGTGTTTAGGATGGGTATAGGGCTCCAAAACCCTAACTGAGGGTTTATCGGAGGTCATTGGAGCATTCTAAAATCATATAGAGTAAATGGTGAACCCTAAAAATCACTTGACACATGAAATACAAATTCAAGTTATTATACAAAAAAGTAAAGGTTTAAATGTAACCTTGTAAAGATTATATCATTACATATAAATTTTATTAGGAACACACAATAGCCTAAAACATTATAAGCATAAACCTTTATGATTTTCAATGTTCTGAAGTTATGAGGTTTATGTGATAAATGCAAAGAAAAAGTCCAACATTCATCAAATCAGTTCACCTGTGTACCAACATTCATAATGTTCAGTAATAAAGAAAACAATATAGAAAGATTACAATGGCTCATAGTAGAGTTCTGTTTTTTAAGAGAATGTATTCCATTCCAATAGTTAAGATTACAATGGTAGTATTAACAAGGACAATGTAACAATCTACTTAAACACAAAACTATTCTAGCTAGTACCCAACAACACCAGGTAATTAAAAGAAGACCTATTCCAGCTAGTACCCAACAACACCATTAAATGATGAAAAACAATAGATTAATAAATAATCCGCGATGCAATCGCCTTCTAATATACTATATCAAACATTGGAAGTGGCATCAATCGTTCCGCAATTTTAGTATCCCCAATGAATGAAATTCTTCGTCTTCCGAGCTAAAATCACACTAGAAGTATTTTGCTCCACCATACTCGAACCAGTTGCATCTTGCTATCTCGGTATAATGCTTAAGAAAATAACCAAACAATCATAAACAATTCATGCTTCAAGGAATTAACATCAAAACAGAGTAGATCATGCTTCAGAATAGCAAAGTAAAGTACTCGTAACTAGTGATAATTCATTAACTAATCAAATCAAAATAATCATTAACAGAAAAATGAAGGTAAACTCAGGGAATTAAGTCATTAACAACAAAACATAGTTGGTACTTAAATTAGCTAAACAATAAAACAATTAGGATGCGAGTTCGATCAATCCAAGTTTCGATCACTAGGTAATCCAAACCGATCCAACGACGGATCGGATTTTGATATCCAAAAGTTCGATTGATCGATGTAATCCAATAATTCAACTTTAATTAAAAAAAAAACTCAATAAAGATTTCGTACCAAATTAAATACTAGTCAAGAGTTCCACATTCAAATAAACAAAATAAAGTTCAATGTTTACTTCAAGTTCAAAACAACAAATACGTAAAAGTTTGAGTTCATGTTTATTTTGTATTTTGTTTTATAACTTTCATTTCATTTTGTTTGGTTGAATAAGGGAATATATATATATATATATATATAATTAATCCAAATCCGATTTAATCGGATCGGATTAATCCGAAAATCTTTGGATCTAAAATATCATAATCCGTAATCCGATCCGAATACATCGGATCGGATCAAATTTTCGAATTTTTTGATCGGATTTTCGGATTTCGGATTTTATGATCACCCCTAAAAACAATCATGAACAACACTAAACAGAGTAGTGAACAATAACAAACCATTATGAATAGATCCATTTCCTGTATATCATTCATCTCGTGACTATGAAATGGCAACTAGAGTCTTATCGAGGAAAGCTAAAAAACTACAGCTGGAGTTTATATTCAACACGAATACAAATATTTGAATCTGAAAGTACCTTAATCGTTCAGATCAACTTGTCTCTCATTTAGCCACGAAGATTCTAGGGAGTAATTGCTACTGAATTATGCTAGAAGTATCTCACCATTGATAATTGATGCAAATGGAGTAAGGTTGATTTATAGTTAGTTACAAGACTAACTAACTAATACATGTGAACCGTCTCGATCATTCGAGCCAAGAAATGATCCCAGCCGCTGACCTGCTTGACTCAAACTTACAAAAACGCAACTAAAAACGTAATACACTAAACACGCCGGGTTTATTTAACAAAACAGCTTAAAACTTCAAGCTTCCTGTAACATTCCATCCTTTCTTCCTCAAGCTTGTCCACAAGCTTCAATACCAGATACTCGATTATCACAAGATAATCCTCCCATGTGGCTTCTTCACAGACAAATGCTCCCACCGAATCGTAATTTGTGGCACAAAGAAAGATTGTTTCTTGACCATCCTCCTAGCCAATATTTTGATAGCACCAAGATATTGCTCCATCATCACTCATCTCCGCAATGTAGCAACACTGCTAGATGCTCCTACATGTTTCTTCAAGAGACACATGAAACACTGGATGCAATTTACTCCAAAGGCAACATCACCAGTAGGCCACTTCTCCCACCTTCTCAATGACTTGAAATGGTCCAAAGAAACTTGGGACTCAGCCCAAACATGGTCAAGCTTCGATAGAAAATTGCCTATAAGGCCTCATCTTCATATACACCCAATCTCCCATGTAAAAGCTCCTTTCACTCCTCGCTCCTATCACCAGCCTCCTTCATCCTCCGCTAGATAGCTCCAAATTAGTTTTAATCTTACTCAATGCCTCATTTCTTGTGGAAAGCAACTCTTCTACACCAATCACATGAGAATTGCTCAAGTCTCCCATGATTAAGGATGGGGTATAACCAAATAATGCCCGAAGGGCTCATTTTAATAGCGTAATGATATGCACTATTATACCACCATCGAGCTAGTGAGAGCCAGAATGCCATTTTTTTGGAGCCCGCCCACATACACCGCAAATAATTTTGCTACCGATTAACCTCTCGCTTTGCATTTCATCAGGGTGATATGCAAGGCGCGTTTCAAAGAACTGCTTAACTCCCAACAATTTAAACAATTCTCCATAGTGCACTAGTGAATATCTTATCTCTATCATCGATTATGCTCAATGGCACTCCATGAAATTTGCACACGTAATTCAAGTATAGTCGAAAGCAATGTTCAATGCAGTAAAAGGATGAGTTAATGGCACAAAATGTGCAAATTTAGTGAATCTATCCACCACCACTAAAATAGTATTCATAACTCCTGAAACTGGTAATTTCTCAATAAAATCCATGGACACATGTTGCCATGCTTGCTGTGCATGTAAAGGTCAGTAATAAACTGTGGATTTGACATGCTCAGATTTGCATAAATATGTCACACATTCACTCACCACCTTCTCGCACAATCTCCTTCATATCGTGCCAAAAAAAATCGCTAACTTTCAAGAGTAGCTAGTATTCCGTAATGTCCTCCATCTACACCTTCATGCATCGCTTTTTACTAATAATTCTCGTAATCATTGCTCTTCCCTACATACGCTTTAGCTTTGTCTCAATACTCCAAATTTCGCATGTCACCAAGCTCATACTAAATGGCTCCTAATAGACAACATTATAGCCCTGCTCACTAGTACATCACCCTCATAGCTCTTCTCCGAACTCATTCATCCATCGAGGTCGTGTGCTAGATAATACTCAGATTAGCTTCATCAATACCCCTTCGACAAAGCATCTCACCGATTTTCGTGACCTTTCTTGTATTCAATCACATACTCCAACCCAAGCACTTGGTCATGTATTTATGTCAGACTGGGTAGTGATTTTTTGATCCACAAAAATTTGAGACATCTCCGATCCGTCCTTATAGTGAAAGGAGCATACAAGAATAGTTTCCACTTCTACCGCCAAAGAAATAGCCATGAACTCCTTTTAATATATAGACATACCCAAATTTTTAGGCCCTAAAGCTTTGCTCACATAAGCTAGGGGATGATTATCTTGCATGAGTACTACACCCAAACCCCATAGTGCATCCGCTTCACTACAAACCTCTTGAGAAGACAGTAATTGTAAAATAATCGAGCACATCAACCTCTTAAGTAACTCAAAGGTCTCCGAAATGCCTCACTCCACTTAAACATGCCCTTCCTAGTCGACCGAACGGCTTAGATAAAACTCCATAATTGGCTACAAATTTCCTGTAATAGCCAATCATGCCCAGAAATCCTCTTAAAGCCTTAAGTGTACTAGGAACAGGCCAATCCATGATACACTTCACCTTATTTGGGTCAACAGCCACCCCTTGAGCACTGATTATGTGTCCTAAGTACTCCACATGTAGCACACCAAAAGCACATTTGCTTCTCTTAGCAAACAAGGAATGCATCCGCAGAACTCAAACACCTTCAACAAGTGAGACTTATGCACTTCCATGTCTTTGCTATAGACTAAAATGTCATTAAAAAACACCAACACAAATGCCCCTAAATGTGCTTTGAATACATAATTCATCATATTCTGAAAGGTGGCAGGAGCATTAGTGAGCCCAAATGGCATCACTGTGAATTCATATAGCCCTGAACTGGTCACAAATGCAATTTTTTCAACATCTTCAGGCCTCATCCTCACTTGATGGTAGCCACTCGTGTCAATCTTAGAAACACAGAGCTCCACTCAACTCATCCAACAAATCATCTATCAGGGGAATAGGATAATTATCCTCATGTAATCGAAGCCTGTAGTCTTCACACAAAATCTCCAACTGCCATCTTTCTTTTAACTAAGAGCATATGGTCGAAATGGCTATGGCTGGGTTGGATCACTCCCATTTCCAACTTATCCTTAACCAACTTTTCAATTTTCTGCCTCTGCATGTAAGGATACCTATAAGCCTGCTGCTTAAAAGGTTCCACTCCCTCCTTCAATTTAATCTCATGATTACAATCTCTCATTGGTGGTAATGACTTTGGCACTGCAAGTACAGACTCAAATTTCTCCAATACTTCGTAATTCTTCACTATCTGTAGGTGGTCGCTCCTTCCCTCCATAGAGCTAACCATATAGCAATTAAAACAGTCCCATTCTTCTCCCGCAGAATTTATGCATCCCTCAAGAGTCATCATTTGTATAGATGATTCTTTGTCTATGCTCGTTATTGTGAACTTGTCTCTTTAGGTTGAATGTGATGGTGTGCTCATCACAATCAAGCTCAATAGACCCAACTTCCTCAACAGATCCACACCCAACACCATATCATACCCACCCAAAGGCAAAATTCTCAAGGTTCAAAGAAAAAGGTTCTCGCCATATCCCACTCCAACCTTGGACATTTTGAGTTACACTCAATGTTCCTCCCCACCATGCATACTGGAGGGTTGATGACTTCCACTTCACAACTAAGCCTTCCGTAGTCGCAGGATCCAAAAACTATGTGTGCTACGAGTCCACCAAAATAATTAATCGATTATTATTAACCATCCCAACAATTTTAATTGTGCTCAGAGAACTCCTGGCCTTTGAGAGCATGCAAAGATACTCCACACCAGATCATCATGCCATCCAACAATGTGACTCTCCTTATAGAGCTTTCCTCCTCTCCATCATCATCCATCAAATGACAAACAATTTTTCACATTGATGTCCAAATGAGTAGACCTCATCACAATTGAAACATAAGCCCTTCTTCCTTCTTATGTCTAATTCTCCTTACTCACCTCCAGATCGCACATTTATATCCTCAGACTCATTCTTAGGTTGGCTCCATCAATTTTACTCTCATTTTGCCAAACAGTATTCAAACTAAGTGTGTTTATTCACCAGATCGATTCCAACATAACCTCCTGCTTCTCGCCACTAAGTAAGCTCCGAGAGTATGAGGACATAAAAGCTCTACCATGTGCTTAATCTCCTCCCTTAAGCCAATCAGAAAACTTCTCATAAAATAGAACTCATCCAAGTGTCTATTCCTCGCAACATAAACATCCTCAACTCGCAAACTTCAATATACCGATCCATCGAACCTATTTGTTTGAACTTGTTAAACTCCCGATCACGCCATCATCCAACCGACGGAATCGAAGCTACAAACAACTCAACAAACACCGCCAACTCATATCGATACCTTCAACATGATCTAAAAACCAATACTCTGTCGATCCTTCCAAATACATGCCAACAACTAGTATTTTATCACTATCCTTCATAGGATTCAACATAAAATACTTAGCACATTTCCTCACCCAACCTCTAGCATCAACACCGTCGAATTTAGGAAGATCGACACGAGGACCACGAATATCAAATCGCACACTAGCATTATCGACATTCTCAACTCGAGATTCAGGAGGAGGATTACCTGAACGATTCGAGCGAATCAACGTCAGAATCTCATCGAATCGACGATTCTGAGCAGTATTTTGCTCCGATTGACTTGCAACCAGCTGCCAGAGCTCGGATTGCATTTCCGCCACCGTCTTCTCCAAATGTTCGATCCGCACTGTGTTCAGTAGCCACCATTGCATAGCAGAAAACCGTGGATCGTGATACCACCGCTACGAGCCACGAAGATTCTAGGAGTAATTACATCAATTATGCTAGAAGTATCTCAATTCATTGATAATTGATGCAAATGGAGTATATTGATTTATAGTTAGTTACAAGACTAACTAACTAATACATGTGAACCGTCTGATCATTCGCCAATAAATGATCCAATTTTCGACTCAGACTCAAATTACAAAAACGCAGAACTAAAACGAATACACGAAACACGCTTTTTTTTTAACAAAAGCTTTAAAACTTCAAGCTTCCTTGTAATACTTCTTCAATAATTTGTGCCATATGAAACACTTGATATCATATTTCCAACACTATTGATGCTTCAGAAGTTTATTTAGCAACAAATTCGACAATATCCTCATACTCCTCCATTATTGGGCATAGAATCCTTCTTAGAGATCGATTTAGCAAATGAATACAGCAATCTCTGAGAAAAATTAAAGGATTATAATTGAAATATGAGGAAAATCGAGATGAAATTGGAGAGATTACCTCATATTTGTAGCCGCATGTTTTTCTTTTTCTTTTGTTTGAGTGTCTAAACGCCAATTTGACGGTTCCTTCTGAGTTGTAGATCTTGGTCTTATCTACGCGGGACACCAAGATCAAGTCAATTGAGTTCATATGAGAAATTTATGGCCAAAATACTGCATGCTTCCATCGTAATTCAATTTCGCTTTCACTTAAACGCTTTAAAATATCCGTCAACTCCGAATGCACTGCTTTGACCGATCATCAACTCCGCTTCAACCAAATTTTCGTGTCTTGGATTTTATAAACGAAATATTTTCCGAATTTTAAAATTTTTTTCGATTTATGTTTAGAGTTGTTATTTTCGCTCAATCGCATTTAATGCTTTTCAGATAAACGAAATATTTTCTAAAAAAATTTCATTCATTTTTGCCGATTTATGTTTAGCTGTTATTTTTGCTCGACGCGATATTAATATTTTTGTTCAGATATACGAAGCTATTTCGATTTTTCAAGCTAAGATTGTTTTGAGTCGTGTTACAAAAGCTATAAATATTTCAGATTGCTGCTTAACCGAAAAACATATTGCTTGTTTAGTAGCATGTGCATATCTAGAAAGAAGTATAATTTCGAATGATATTTGACGGAGGTGAGCTCTCCTCCAAACCCATGAAAAACGGAATGGATTTGTTGCTCGGATGTATCGGAATAGCTCAAACTGGGTTTTGGGGAAATCGCGGCAAATCAATCAAGTATATAACAGAAATGATGATTTTCTCCAGCTATTGCTGTTATCGTCACCTTACTGGCTTACACCGACTGCAAGTAGCAGTTGAATTCTGATTTCGATTGTTCTTTCTTTCTCTCTACTGAAGCAATCTCAATCGATTTTCTCTGTTTTCTAGGGTTTACCGGAAGATCGTATCGTTCATTATACTGAGTTTCCTGCTTGGTTTCACTCCACATTGTTGAACGGACATCATTTTCGGTCACTCAGTCAGTTGAAGGAGATCTGAGTTCGGGCTGCTAATTTGATCGTTCGATTCCGCAATATGTTTTGGGATATGGACAGCCTCTCTTCTAGTTCCCCTGTACGTACTATGATTGTAACGTTTTGCAGATTTTCAATTTCATATTGTTTGAGTGATCATAATTCATTGCATGCTGTATCTGATCGTCGGATTTGATTCATTTGAGTGGTTTTCTTTTGTTCGAGTGTTTGTTACTTGGAAGTTGTATAAGAATGAGATAAATGATTTATTGTGATTGGCAAGTAGATTTGTTCAGGTTGTTTGAAGTAGTTTGGGGCAATATAATTGTTGTGCAATTAATGTGAAGCACGCGATTCTTTCGTGTTGGTGATTGAGGCAGGCTGAATCAACTGTCTGTTTGTCGGTAGTGCAACTAATCGTGACACTTAGAGTTTACAGATGGGAAACCACTTTCAACATATTTCGCCATCAAGTTTTTTAAATCATGAAAGAAACTAGTTCAGGATTTCTTTGGAATGTAATGTGTTAATCATCGGCAATTTGCTGACTTCCATTCGTCGTAAGAAAATTTCTCTATGGTGGCTGGTGTGGCTGGATGGGGATGTGCAGGGTTTCAAATCATGCAGTGAGTCATGATCTGTTTATGACGACCACATGTTTGATTTGTCTTGCTTCATTTATTGTTAATTTAAAAGTAGTCAGCCCCTGTTTTACATTTGCAGTGTTTCTCTGATTGCGACACGATATGTTGGTCGCTTCATGTCCTGTTAATCTTAGTCAGCATGTGTTTTACATCTGTCGTGTTCCTCTGATTGCAACAAAATATGTTGGTCGCTTCATGTCCTGTTAATCTAAACGTAGTCAGCAAGTGTTTTAATCTGCCGCGTTCTTCTGATTAGTTGGTTTATGATCACACATTGCTATCACTTTTTCAATTTTAGTGCTGTTATCACTTATCATGTGCTATGGGTATGTGGCTTTATAGATTTCAATTTTTACATTCTATTTTTCTCCATACATTATGTAAGGCTTTAACTTAATTCATGACTATTTGAATATATCATGGTCTTTTACTTCGATTCTTTTCTTAATAGTTGTTTATCACTTCAGAAAGATCTCATATATTAGATGTAGTGAATGGAGCTTTCTTTATTACAATTGGTTTTAAACAACTTGAATTACTTTCTAACAACTACATATTTAACACGTTTCTATCCGATTATGTGAAGCATAAAACCTTGTTGCTTTTGTCAACTTTCTATTTTATTAGCTAATGCTACAAACTTTTGATGAAGTACTATTTCTACACTATGCATGTGATTACTATTATTATTTATCTCTTTTTTTCTGCTCTTTACTGCTCTGTACATGCTGTAACCACCACAAGAAGCACTACTGTCGGAATATTTTAACCACATTTGTTAATCCCTTTACTGATTGTTTTAAATTTCAGGTGGATACGATATTGCAGAGAAAAAGCTTCACCCTGGAGGATCTCTTGGATGTGGATGACATAGTCCCAGAATCCAAGACTAATTGGTTGCTCGTTGATTTGTAAGATGCTAGTTTATGTACCAACTACTTGAAAAAAAGAAAAAAAACCATGCATATATGTTGTAATGTTACAGTGGTATTATGTTATGTAGTAATATCACTTGTCATGTAGTTCTGTTGTTGTTCTGCCTTCGAACAATTATTAATTGGTGTATGTGGTCATGAATGATAATATTCTCATTGTAGTTGAACAGGAAGTCTGTGTTAAGAAATGGCCATTAATTTTGAACTTTTATTTCTCTTAGTGCATGATTTACCATGGGCATAGTTGGAGATTCAATATTGTGCTTGGTTTTTCATGCGGCAAGATTCACAGTTTCACCTATTTATATATCTGAAGTATAGCAGAGAATAATGACAAACACTATTATATTAGCTCTTATCACATGAAGCATTTAATTCTCGATATATGCTGCTCAATTGGATCAGAATTCAAGTGGGTAGTATTCTTTGTATGTAAGGACATTATGCAATTTAATCATTAAGTATATATGCCCATGATGGCTAGATAGGGGATGTGGGATTATGTAAGATAATTACACTTCTAAAATTAAGATTTGAGATATCAAACCCTGCAACCTGAGGTGATGGCCATAGGGCCTTCAATGAATTTCGATTAATCACAAAATATCTACTAATTGAGTTTTTTAGATTACGTAATCAATCATTTCATGCTCAAAGTGGCCTAGTCACTGTGTATCCTGAGCACTACAAGTTCCATTTTCTTTTTTCCTTCAATATCAATGATCTGATGTGTTGCATACATAATTTGATTCCAAATTAATGATGCAGTTTGCGTGAAAGAGAACAATTGAAAAAACTCATTGAATACATTGTAGAAGAAGCTCCGAATGATGCTGAGAAGCAGCAATCATTCAAGTACGTGTATGCTTGATGGGTTTCCTAGTTCCTGGAAACTGTTACCATATTCATTTCAATTAGATTTGTGAACATTTATATTCAATGATGAGTTACTGTAATTTTTTTCTCCTTTCTCTATGTAGGTATTCTACCATTGCATGTGAGATATTCATTTGTGGAACCGACATAATACTCAGAGCTTTGGTAGAAGATCTGGGGGTAGGTAGCACATTTTCAAGAGTAATTCTACGATTTACCGGATCATTTTAATTTTTAACTTCATAAGTTATCTACTATATGTTCGCAGTTGATGGATCAGCTATTCTCTTTCCTCGATCCTGAGCGGTCCCATATTGATCATTTGGCTGGTCACTTCAGTAAGGTATTATTGATTATTTTATCGTCTCGAAGTATTAAGCTTGTTTTTGAATGTTTATTACTGCTTTCTCATGAAGGAAAGGCCGAAAAATACCATGAACGGATGGATTCACTGGTGCATTTACATTTCTATTTTTGTGTTGGAAACTTTCAGATTATATTCACAGTTAAAATTTAATATATGCTGTATATTGCCTGGACGTTGTTGTTTTGCTTATGCTTGTCCTGCTTTACCTTCTCTATTGCATTTGGGCAATTGTTTTCCCCTTTCTGGTTGTTTGTTTCATAGTTCCCATCTTGGCGTGCTAGGTTGTCATCTGCCTGTTGACGCGCATGACAGATCCTATAATGAATTATATACAAGTAAGTCCAATTACTTCAAGTCTTGCATTATCCTGTTATGTCTTAACTATGGATCAATCATTTACAAGATCCTCACAGTTCAACAGAAGAACAGATCAGGGAATTAATTATTAGTCTATTTAAGTTATCAACATGTACTCACTTAGGTTCACTGGCTATGAACTAATCATACTTTTATGTTTCTGGGTTCGACTTGTAATCCAATGTAATTTAACGGTTCAATGTTTTACATGGGCACAGTGATAATACATCAGCATGTATATTGTACTATCTTTTTGTCACAGTAATGCGGAACATTAGCTAAAGTCTTTTCTGTTTAACAACTCTGAGTAATGTTTATTTTCTCTTGGATTATATGCTGCCTTCACATATTTTTCAGATATGGGCTTGCTTGTTTCGTTTTGCTGAATATACTTGGAGATGTTGGCATTAGACATCAGTAAGAACTTGTGTTGAAAAGAACGCATATCAGTTCTACTTGTCCCCTAAAGCTAGACTGTGGACCAGGAACCAAAATTTTCCTTTCCTCATTCAAGAACAAAAAATAAAAAAGACTCATCTACTCTTTCATGCAGCAGCAAATGCATGCACCAGCATGATCTGGTGTCTAATAGTGATTCCTGGACAATCCGCACTATCACCTCCCACCATCAGTTTGTAGCTCTTACATCATCAAAACCCCACCTCCATCAAACTGAAGTATGTCCTCTGCAGTAGTACGATAAGTGTGCCTTTAAGGGGCTGAGACCTACCTGTGACACCGTTGTCTCAACCCAAACACCGGAGACTTGTAGATGCAGACTGCAGGGGGTGGGGGGGGGGGGGGGGGGTTTGGTGGAAATGCTAGGGTACCAGGTGGCAAGGAAAATATCTAACAGTTAAAAGTAGAAAATGTTGGGCCTTTATGTATCAGTAGATCGGCCAACTTCGTGTACTTGTGCTTACTGTCATACTTATTTAGATCATTGTTCTTCAAAAGATTATTTAAAACAGTTTAAATTTGCCAAATTCACGGTTCTTCATTTTTCCTTCCAAATACATTTCCAATTAGCCTTTATTTTTTATTGGTACCTGAACGACTATGTACAACTGTTACACAATTTTTTTTACACATTATTAGTGGGTCCTATCAGGGCGGGAACTGGTTGCTGTTGAACATGTTTCTCCGTCTCTGGCTTAAGTGCATTGTTGATAAAATGTAGTAGTATGATGTATCTTGACTTGGCGTATTTGATCCATTCAGGTATTCATTGCAACTCATTAATTAACATGTGATTCCAATTTGATCATTCAGCCCTTAGAGACTTGTCCTATGCGTCTTATGAAATTTATATACCTGTGTGTGTGATGAATATTTTAAGCGGTTAGATGATATTTATCTTTTGACTTACTATTTTAATTGTCTGGCTACTTACATCCATTGTTGTTTAGGATCGTCAGGATGATATTATAAAAAAGCTTGTTGACCTGATTGGAATTACATCTATAATGGAGGTTTGTGCTATCTTTCAACCGTGGACTCTCTTTACAATAGCTACTGCAGTCTGGACATCCTAATTAATATGTTTCTTTTGGACAGCTTTTAAAACGCCTGCTTGGTGTTGATAGGCATATTTATCCAAATCATCCTATGCTGTGGTTGGAACCAAATGTGCTGGACATGATCCTGATAAATTCAGTTCGCCTGTATGTTGCATTCAGTTAATCTAAGCTTTCTTAGGATGCCTTTTCATGATCCTGAATACCTCTCTTTTGCTTCTTGGGGTCCTACCTTCACAAGTGGAACTGGAACTGTCTGAGTCCTAACTTCCTACTACCAATAAATTATCTCTATATACGCCACTTTAAATTAGTCCCAACCAATACACTTATTTCCCGAGAGATGGGTTTTATTGGGGCTTCGGGCCAAAATTTGATAGACATGATAGTAAGGAGAGATGATATTTCTTGCTCTTATCATATGTTGGATTCTTAATTTCAATCTTTGGCAAATTTCTAATTAAAAAACAACTCCCCACTTACAAATTAGAATTAAAAACACAGCAAGTTTTTAATGTCATTCCATCTAACTACTATCATCTTATCAATAGTTCAATACTTCATGCGGTCTTAATTTAAACAACTCCCCATTTACATTGTTTATTTTTTCTTTATCCCTTCTTTAATCAATATACTCACTTAATACCCCACTTCCCCCCTTTTCCTTAATTCATGTGCCCACTCAAAAAAACTTTAACTTCAGGCAGGGCGGAGGGAGTTTATATATCCTGAAGTTGCAACTGTAGCTTCCATTCTTTCTAATTATTATTATTTTTTCAGTTAATCAGCTAAAGGTTTAAAAACAGCTTCCTAGGTTTTGCTGTCTGAAGTGAAATTTATCTTGAAGGATAAATACTACCTCTGTCCAGCAGACCTTCATACATTTGTCATTTAAAACTGTATCACAGAACTTCATACATTACTAAAAAGGGAAGCTACCCTACTCCCAACAAATAATGAACACTCTTACTTTTACACACAAATTACACATTTTGCCACTAAAAGTACACTATTGCCCACCTTTTTACCTTTTATCATCTACTTTAACTTTTCATCTAAAACTACGATCAACCCTAATGTATGAAGTTCTCCGCATGGGGAGTAGATTGAAGCTTTATGAGACTTTTTCTCTACATAAATTAAGATAAAGCTTGATTAAGCTTTTGCAAAATTTGCAGGAGAACCTCGACGGCATGATAATGCTGCAGAAATTCTTTGTGCTATTATCAAATTTGTTCCACCGGTTGGGTTTAAACATCACCAGCTCAAGGTCCTGCTGACTTGCCTGCATTCCTGTGCTCCTATACCCTTCCTACCACCCCCATGCCCTGGTTCGCTTTTTAAATTGGCTGACTCGGTCTCTTACAGGTTTATATCGAAGTTTACTTCATCATGCTTTCAAGACTCAAGGCCAAACTGCTATGGTGAACCTTTTGTCAGTTTGTATATCCTTGTTAAACCTAGACCCTGAGAGGATAACATCTGGGAAATCTTACATGGATAGTCATCAATTGACTCATGGATCTGGAGCTGCTCTCAGAGCCAGAATTGTTGAAGTGATGCTGAAGAGCCTTGGTAAGGTTGCTTGAGATTCATGCCTTTTGGTTCTGTGACTTCTTCCTTGGTGCAATAGATACCACTGATAATATGATATGAACTGGAGGAAATTGAGTTAGCTGATTATCTATCATTATAAATTTGTCCAGATTGGTGGTGGTAAACTTGTAATTAACAAATGAGTACTTACAATTATAAATATTGTTTTTTTTTTCTTGCGTGCAATGACCTAGCTTTGGACAGGCTCACCTGGAGGTGAACAACCTTCGAAAAGTATTATAAATCATGGGAGGTTCAAGCGCTATGTGCATTGTTATATTTTTCTGCGTGTGATCAGCAGTAGGCCTGTCGAATACATCAAATTGTTTTTCCGTGTGCATTGTTCAATGTTGAAAGACATGTATATGCTGAGAAATGAGAATACCTCTATTATGGACTTACGTTAAAGCAAGGGCCATTGTATCAGATACCTGTACTCTTGTTGTGTAATTAGTGCAGGGTGCTGCTCCAAGATTTTGCATGATTGTTACCCTGGCATTTGAGAAACCATACACTAGGATAACTCTCTCACCTTTGGCATACTGCAGCCCTGACTTTCACGGGTTAATTGGTGACAAAGACTATTTGACACCAAAATTACAAAAAAGAACTAACATGAGTTATTATAATGTTGTAACTCAGAGAGTACTGGGTTAATTTAATGTTGTAACTCAGCGATTTATAAGTTAATATTGTGATGCAACTCAGAGAGTCACTGTTTGAATTAAAATTTTGAGAGGGGTACCGGCTGTGAGGAACCCGACTTTCACACCTGTGCAGTTTGGGAAATAGGAGAAGGGGGGTAGAGTACGAGAGATGTAAGAGCGAGCAAAATAACTTTTAAAAAGTCAACTTCTTTAAGAATACTAGTAGTATGCATTGTGTGAGTTCTTCTGTGCTTATACTTGAGATTTAATGAGTTCAAGTCAGTTTATCTATATTCTTCTTTATTAGTATATTTTTTTCCTCTTTCTGTTTTTTAAAGCCTAGCCTGTAATTTATAGTCGGAGATACATGATAAACATAAATGTATTTGAAAAATATGAGAAGAGAGTCATAAGGTTAATTCTGGCAGGTGATCTCCTCAAGCTTTTGGACTATTCATCTGATGACAATGTATTGCTAACTACATATGGAAAGTTGGAGCCTCCAGTTGGAAAGGAACGCGTAAAGGTATATGTATAAACTTCACTGGTATCTATATTGGTGCTATTTCTAGTTGAATTTGCTAGAAGTGGTAGGATTTTGTTTTTGTGTGGAAATTTAATTGTTTTCAACATTTGCATGTGCAGCAAAAAACAGTTGAATGTTAGGTAGTTTGTAATATACATATATTAATTTTCTTGATAATCCTTTTATTCCGTATAGGTCTGATTCCCTTTCTCTGAGTTTTGAATTTTCTCGTATTAGATGAAACTGTAGAACTAAATCTGATTCTTAGTATATGATATGAAGGTGGTAGAGTTCATCACTGTCTTAGTGGCTGTTAGTAGTGAAGCTGCAGAAAAGGAAATGATTCACCTGGGCGTTGTCAAACATATTATTAAGATGTTTTTTGAGTGAGTTCTCCCCCTAGTTAAGCTTTTGATTTTAGCATCTAATGTGGACTAGAAAAATTACAGCACACAAATGCATTTTAATTGCAGGTATCCATTTAATAATTTCTTACATCACCATGTGGAAAACATTATCATATCTTTCTTGGAAAGCACAAATCCTCAGTTTGTTCAGCATGTACTTTGTGATTGTAACCTCATTGAGAAGATTCTTGAAGCAGAAATTAACCAAGAATTGGCTATTGATACGACCAAGGTACTGGCCTTGCATACAGATTGGAACTTTCAGATTTTTGCAGCTTACTCCCATTCAGTGTATTTTGTCTCATCTTGCACCTCCTCTACCCAGTTTGATTAATTAATTTACCTGTCTGGCGATGGTCAAAATGTTGGAATAGTAAAATAAATATTTTTTGTTTTTGCGACCGAGTCTTTCAGCCTACTAAAGCAGCTGAGGGAAAGCCACAACCCAGGAGAGGGAATTTTGGTCATATTACCCGTATTGCTAATAAAATTGTTCAGCTAGGGAATTCCAACATCGAGATATTTAGACTTCAGCAGGTTTGTCCTACTTCTTCATTTATAGTTCCATCCGTGATCGAGTCATTTCCACTCAGTATCCTGACCGTGATTCGTTAACACAGCCAGCATACATGTTTCATGCTTATGCTCGACTTTGGGTGATCTTGATGTTAGTTGATTCAGGCCATCTCCCTACTCTGCTGTAAATATGCACTTCAATATGTAATTATTTATGCGATTCTTTTCTACATATCAATGTCATATTCAAGACAAACTGGTGTAGGAGTCTATGAGTTCTGCACATTCTCCTACTTTTGCAATGCTGTTAGATGACTAGATCTTCCAAGGCTTTTTCGCCACACTATCTGGAGCTTAACATACACTTCTAAGAAATACCATTGTGTATTCTCTTTAATGGCAGGAAAACAGTAATTGGGTTTACTGGGAGACAAATCAGCTTCTCAAGCGCAATACAGTAGAAAATGTTCATGAGTGGGCATGTGGGTGAGTATCATTCAACAATCTCTGCATGCTTAATATGCCACAAGCTCTGAGATGTATGTATCCATTGTGTTGTTGAACAAACCAACAGTTTTTTGTTACGCAGTACACAACTTTCTTTGTCTTCAGCGAGGCCCAGCATATTGCTATTCACATTTTACTTCCGGAATACATCTCTAATAGTGTTTGTTATACAGCAGGCTGAGGTCTCTGGTAAGAACCGTAAACAAAAGTAAAGGAAATGGGTAGACCAAAAGTCCAAAACAGTCCTAGAACCCTCTCCTTGTTTGCCTTAATGGATGACAAAATCAAAATTGACACGATACCACCCATTATTATTTTTTTTATCTAAATCAACCCATGGAGATTGGAGATGTCATTCCATTTTATTGTGTTTCTTATGTTTCATTGCGGATCCCTATTAATTCATGTTTCCCAGTGCATGGTCCAATTTAGTCTCTTGTGTAAATCTCACTTTCCATCTTCAACTTCATATAGTGGATGCATGATTTGCAACTATTTTGCAGGAGACCCCGTGACAAGAAACGCTGTGATCATTTAAGAGATAGCGATGATGATGATGATGATGATGATGATGATGATGATGATTTCCAAGGCAGAAAACGCAATGTTCCAATTTTGACAGATAGCTTGAGCCAGGCTGTCCGATGTGGTGCTTACAATAAGGATGGCACTGAGGAGGTTGATTAGTGATTCGCTAAACGTTAGAAGAAAATATGAAACCATGAAAGGATGCAAGATGTTTCCTTTGATCTGCATTAGTTGGTGTAATTTGTCCTGTATATATAGCTAACTCTGACTTTTGTTTTGTTTTTGCAGGCTCATGGTTCACTCTCTACTCATGAACCAGTTCTTTCCCTTTGGGAACGCAGAAAGAAAAGCAATTCAGATCGATCCAACCTAGCTAATGCTAGTCGAGTCTTTTCGAGGAAGCTTCCCTTAGAAAAGCAAGATGAAATGTCTCCGGAAGGGTACAATCAGGTATAAAGCGTTGCTATTCAAACATATGTGATATTGTGATGTGTTTAAAATTGTGTGTGCACGCCATATATGTCTCAAGTTAGGTAGGTGTTGACTGTAAATGATAGATATGTTATCATGGTGGACCATAAAAGAGCATAGTTTCTAGAATAAAATAGAATATCTTGTGAAGTAATTTTCAATTATGTCCAAGATGGCTCTCTCTATTGAATTTCTTCGCTTGTATCCTATGATGCAAATCTCCATACATCTTCTTGTCTTGTATTTTATGATCTTAATTGTATAAGCCTCATTATGCACCTGAACGAGTTCCCACTATAATTCTCACAGGATGCTTACATTGACGTTGAAATTCCTGAAGAACTCAGACCTTCCCCGATTCACCCAATTAACAACTTGAATGATCAGGACCACCCGGATAGGCAAGTAAAGAATTTGCTTTTACAGTTATCTTCTGTTCCTTTAAGATATGAGAATAATTCCATTTCTCATTGGGGGCATGAGTTCTTAACTTTTTGTGCATCCTTATTCCATAAACTGGGAGATTCATAAAGTTTGAAACTCGCAAGCATGTTTTTTATGTATTCACCAGAAAACATTTAATACTTTTGTGTAGATTTATAAAAGTCAATCTCATAAGCATATTCTGTGTGTTATCTGGTGAACCTTTTCCAGTAGATTTTCCCGTTTTGGTTGCTGCGATATTTTATGAAAGTAGTAGAAGCTGTGTATAAATGTTAGCCCAAGAATACATGCTTGCCCACCTACCTTTGCTGCTCTGATAGCTCAAGTTTTGTCATCCTTACAGCATATCTGATATCGCGGGCCTCACTTGGTTTGACTACAAATTCCTAGAAGAAACTTATCATTCAGATTCTCCAGCATCCCCAGGCTCTGATTCTGCAGATAAATCCACCACTCTACCATCCCCTTCCTCGTCAGGTGGTGATGCCCACATGGTATTTGAAGAAGAACCCGATGATGTTTCATCAGAGAAAAAGGATGACAATAAGCCTGTGGATTATGGTAGCACTGATGGTAGAAGAGGCTCACTGGGCTCCAAAGTGATCGACCCTACTACTAATATCGAAGAAGTTGGAACAGAAGACACCTCTGAACATGCCGAATCTGAAAAGTTGTTGCGAGATGAACTTGACGCTTTGCTGGCAAGTTAGGCTGGAGGCTCAACTAGAAATGCTGCTGCTCATGAGTCTAGAGTGAGTTAAGCAGACGAAGTTTTTTCTTTCTTGTGTATCCTCTGTTATTGTTCCACTTGAAGGCTGAAGCCTTGTCCTTATTGACTCTATAGGTGCGTACTTTTTTTGTCACCTTCTTACCATCACGTACGCTAGGCGAAATATAATTGTTGCTAGAATGTTCCATAGAACCTTGTCCATATTCGTAGTTAATTGTCTTGCTCATGTATCAGTTTCATCAAACATTGACCTTTTTACAAGTTGAAAGCAGTTTTCCAGATGTGGTCATTCCGTTTGCTCATGTGCCATATTCCTTTTTATACTATTATTTACTTATTAGATACATTATTTTACATATTTTTATATTTTCTCTTCAAAATAATCTTCTTACTTTCTTGTTTCGTCAGAAACACCACTTTTACTAGTGTTAAATTTTCTTTTTGAAAGAATAAACAAATAAATTATAAACACGAAAGCAAAACTTTATATGTGATGTTTTTGTTGACAATACTAGTGAACTTATGCACGAGTTCGAGCAACTCATTCATCGTGTGGGGTTTTTGTTGACATTTGGATGGAATGGGGCAACCATAGTAGTGATAGTCGCACATGCACATTCCTGTTCCAATGAAAACCGTAAATACGCAATAACATTTTCATTAGCAACTCACATTAGCATTAATATCCTCATCAGGAATTGAAATTCCGTCAGAATCTACTACTCTTTGTTTCCCTGCTCAATGATTATACATCTACCCACAAACAAAACCAACCAAACGATCATAAGATAACAAAGTTCACAAAATAGTGATTGAACGACACAACAACCCTTCGGGTATAAACTATCAAAATATGCTTACTACACACAAAATAGAAAAGCTAGAAAAAAACTAAAATAATACGAAATAACTATTAGACATGCATAGAAACACGGAGGAATGTAGGAATGTGGATACAATAAGCTAGCAAGCAAAGAAAACCACAAACACAACAAATACCACTAGGAGCAAACACCAAGCTCACATGAACAAAACAGAATTTCCAAAAACAACTCAAACTTGCTTAACTTTCAATTATAGGAGTCAAAAGTCGAGAAACTGGGAGCGGCACAATTTCATGACCAAGGTGAATCATCACGAGGTCCCATTGAACGAGAACCATATGACAAGAATCTATCTGCTAGAATAGGGGTGGAGCTATTTGATTTCCTTCTTCTATGCTTTACATTCACTCCCTTTAAATTGTGTGACGCCTCAGACATTGCTCGACCAACCGCTCACACCTTGTGGTATTTGGGTCGACTCTACTCTGATACCAAGTTGTAGTGCCCTAAATTTTAAAGACAAATTAATGAAAATATAATTCACGCTAGTTCCTCAACTTGTAAATTCGACGAATTTGACAAAAAACAATTTGAAAAATAAACATGAAAGCTCATAATAGTAATTCGAGAACTAAATAACATCGAAAATTTAAGTCATAAAGAAATAGCTAACGTGTTCAAAGTCGTGCAAAAACAAAATGCTCTTCAAATTTCTCTTCTTGTGCTTTGAGTGATGAACAAATTCAAGAGTGAAGTTATTAAGGGATTGATAACGTTATTTACAAGCTATGTTTTAAAATTCGGGTCCGACCGGCCGGTTGGACCGCTAAACCGGTATTGAACGGTCCAAATAGGACTAAAAAAACCGGCCTTAAGCCGCTGCCCCCAAAACCGGCAAACTCGCCAAAACTGGTTAGTTACGTGACCCGAACCGGTTATTTTTTTTTTTTTTTTTTGCAAATAAACCCACACGCGAATTTGTAAGAAAAGATTAAATAAAATATATTTAATTTATATACCAAGAATAAAAATACATGCACAAAGAAAAAGGCTAGGCATCTTTTTTTTTCTTCAATGAAATGGCGGCCTTTTTTTTTTTTTAAATTAAGGGCTGCTTTTTTAAAAAAACCCCAAAAAACCTTAAAATCCCTTCCATCGAGAGGTTAGTTAATTGTTATGATATTTTGAGTTTTCCATCGGGCTTACACTTTATAACGTAAATCAAACATAAAATCCATATTTGCTTTATTTATTATTATTCATTTTTGGCCATTATATATATATATTAAACGACGCATACTGGCTCTATCCGCCAACCGGTCCGACCTGATTCAACCTTTTTAGAGGCACGGCCAACCTCCTGCCCGCTTTTAAAACATAGTTTACAAGTTACAACACGAAACCAACTTAGTCCAAATGGTCGTCGGGCCCGACCCGTAACTAATTTCGAGTTGTGACGATATTTGACGGGAGCAGAGCTCTCCCCTCCAAACCCGTTCAATAACAGAATGAATTTGTCTCGGAAGATTTCAGGTGGAAGATTCGGATGCGTTGGAATAGCCCAAACTGGGTTTTGGGGAAATCGCGGCAAAGCAAACAAGTATATAACAAAAATGATGATTTTCTCCAGTTATTGTTGTTGTGGACTGGACGTCACCTTACCGGCTTACACAGCCTACAGGTAGCAGTTGAATTCTGATTTCGATTGCTCTTCTTTCTTTCTTTCTTTCTTTCTGTCTCTCTCTCTACTGAAGCAATCTCAATCGGTTTTCTATAACCTAGGGTTTACCAGAAGATCGTATCGTTCATTATACTGATTTCAGTGCTTAGCTTCACTCCACATTGTTCAACGGACATCATTTTCGGTCACTCAGTTGAAGGAGATCTGAGTTCGAGCTTCTAATTTGATCGTTCGATTCCGCAATTCAATATGTTTTGGCACATGAACAGCCTCTCTTCTAAATCCCCTGTACGTGCCTATGATTGCATCATTTTGCAGATTTTAGATTTCATATTGTTTGATTGATCATATTTATTGTTGTTGTATCTGATCGTCGGATTTGATTCACTTGAGTTGTTTGCATATGAGATAAATGATTTATTGCCAAGTAGATTGTCTATGATTGGCTTTTATGTATTGAGAGAAGAATTTGATGGAATTGGCGGCATATTCAGGTTATTTTTGGTGAATTCAGATTGCTTGAAGTAGTTTGGGGCAACATAATTGTTGTGCAATTAATGTGAAGCATGTGATTCTTTCGTTCTGGGGACTGAGGCAGGCTTTCAATCAACTGTCCGCTTGTCCTGTAGTGCAATAAATCGTTACACTTGGAGTTTACAGATGGGAAACTAATTTCCAAACATATTTCGCCATCAAGTTTTTTAAATCATGAAAGACACTAGTTCAGAATTTCTTTGAAATGTAATTTTTAATCATCGGCAATTTGCTGACTTCCTTTACTGATAAGAAAATTCCTCTATAGTGGTCGGTGGACTGGCTGGGGATGTGTAGGGTTTCAAATCATGCAGTGATTCGTGTTCTGTTTATGACTACTACATGTTTGATTTGTCTCGCTCAAGTCTTGTTCATTTAAAGTAGTCAGCCATGTTTTACATCTGCAGTGTTTCTCTGATTGTGACAAAATATGTTGGTCGCTTCATGTCCTGTTAATGGAAACGAGTTAACAGGTGTTTTACATCTGCCGTGTTCCTCTGATTGCAACAAAATATGCTGATGGTCTATTCACCTTGGGTCACTTTTCTGTCATTTTTAATTTATAATTATGTAACATCTGTGTAGGTGCTCTGGTCCATTGCAATTGCTAATTAGTTGGTTCATGATCACACATTGCTATTTAATTTTTTAATGTTAGTGCTGTTATAATGGTGTTTTACTTCAATTCTTTTCTTAATAGTTGGTTATCACTTCAGAAAGATCTCACATATATTAGATGTAGTGAATAGGCTTATTTGTATAATTACTTTTAAACAACTTGAATTACTTTCTAACTACAGATTAACACGCTTCTATCCAATTCTGTGAAGCATGAAACCCTGTTGCTTTTGTCAACATTCTATTTTATTAGCTAATGCTACAAACCTTGATGAAGCAGTATGCCTGCACTATGTATGTGTTTACTGCTATTATTTATCTCTTTTTTTCCTGCTCTTTACTGGTAACTGGAGCTTAAATTATTTCTTTTCTTTCTCACTTGGAATAAATTCCTGTCACGTAATCATTTAGTGTACATGTCGTAACTGCCGCATGAAGCACTATTGTCAGAATATTTAACCAAATTTGTTATTCTTCTTACTGATTGTTTAAAACTTCAGGTGGATACGATATTGGAGAGAAACAACTTTACACTCGAGGATCTATTGGATGCGGATAACATAATCGCTGAATCCAAGGATAATTCGCCTCATTGATTTGTAAGCTGCTAGTTTATGTACCAACTGAATGAAGGGAAAAAAAACAAAAAGGGAAAAAGAAGCATGCTTATATGTTGTATTGTGGTGGTATTATTTTATAATTGGTCGTAGTTAATATCTCTTGTTATGTTTGTTGTGCCTTCAAACAATTATTCATTGGTGTATTTAGTCATGAAAGATAACATTCCCACTGTAGTTGAACAAATCCTGTCTGTGTTAAGAAGTGGTTATTAATTTTGAACTTCTAATTCTCTTAGCTCATGATTTACCATGGGCATAGTTGAGATTCACTATTGTTCATGGTCATGTGTCAAACTTTGCAGCTTCACCTACTTGTATCTCTGAATTATAGCAGAGAATAATGAAGTACTATTATACTAGCTCTTATCACTTTCAGCCTTCAGTTCTCTTGTAATGCTGCTCAATTGATCAGAATTCAAGTGGATAGTATTCTTTAAGGAGATTATGCAATTTAATCATTGAGTATATGTGCCCATGATGGCTAGACATGGGGATGCAGTAATATGTAAGACAGTTAGACACATCTAAACTTAAGATTTGAGATATCAAACCCGCAACCTGAGGTGATAGCCGTAGGGTGGCTTTCTGGAAGTTCTTGGCTCTGAGCTAAGCATTTTGTAATTTTGTCCTTCAGTGAATTTTGATTCTTCACCAAATATCTACTCATTGAGTTTTTAATTTTAAGATTGCCTAATCAATCATTTCATGTTCAAAGTGGCCTAGTTACTATGTATCATTTGATAGCACTACAAGTGCCATTTTCTTTTTTCCTTTAATATCAATGATCTGATGTGTTGCATACATGATTTGATTCCAAAATAATGATGCAGTTTGTGTCAAAGAGAACAAAAGAAAAAACTCATTGAATACATTGTAGAAGAAGCTCCAGATGATGCTGAGAATCAGCGATTATTCAAGTACGTGCATGCTCGAGGTGTCGAGATATTGTTCCTGGAAACTGTTCCCATATCATTTCAATTAGACTAGTACAAATTTATATCCAGTGATGAGCTACTCTAATTTTTTTCTTCATTTTCTATGTAGGTTCCGTACCATTGCATGTGAGGTATTAATCTGTGAAACCGTCAAAATACTCGGAGAATTGGTAGAAGATCAAGAGGTAGGTGGTGTTTTTAAGAGTAATTCTACAATTTACTGGATCATTTTAATTTTTAACTTCACAAGTTATAATTTTTAACTTCATCAGTTATCTTCTATTTGTTCGCAGTTGATGGATCTGCTATTCTCTTTCCTCGATCCTGAACGGTCCCATAGTGCTCACTTGTCTGGGTACTTCAGTAAGGTATTATTGATTCTTTCATCCTCTCGAAGTATTAAGATTGTTTTTGAATGTTTATTACTGCTTTCTCATGAAGGACATGCAGGAAAAAATCTTGAACGGATAGATTCACTGACTGGTGCATTTACATTTCTTTTTTTTTTTTGTGTTGGAAACTTTCAGATTGTATTCACGGTTAAAGTTTTCATATCTGCCGGTTTTTGCCGGGACGTTGCTGTTTTGCTCATGCTTATCCTTCTTACCTCCTCTATTGCATTTAGGCAATTGTTTTCCCCTTTCTGGTTGTTTGCTTCATAATTCCCATCTTGATGTGCTAGGTTGTTATCTGCCTGTTGACGGGGATGACGGATTCTATAATGAAGTATATACAAGTAAGTCCAATTACTTTTAGTATTGCATTATCTTGTTATGTATAAAATATAGAATAACAGACCAGGGAATTAATTATTAGCTAGTATGTTTAAGTTATCAACATGTACTCAGTTAGGTTCACTGGCTATGAACTAATCATACTTTTATATTTTTGGTTTCAATTTTAATCCAATGTAATTAAATGTTTCAATGTTTTACATGTGGGCATATTGATAATATTGCAGTTAGTATTTTCTAAAGAGAGAGTCCATACATCCCTTATCGCACGTGTTTACTGGTACTAGAAAAAAGCAGCATGTGTTATTGTATTATCTTTTTGTGACAGTAATGCGGACCATTAGCTAAAGTCTTTCCTGTTTAACAACTTTGAGTAATGTTTATTTTCTCTTGAATTATATGTTGCCCTCCACATGTATTTCAGAAATGGGCTTGCTTGTTTCATTTTGCTGAATATACTTGGAGATGTTGGCATAATACATTAGTAAGAACTTGTAATATCAGTTACGCTTTTCCCCTAGAGCTAGACCATGGACCAGGAACCAAAATGTTCCTTCCTCACACAAGAACTAAAACTAAACACGTATCATTTACTCTTTCATGCAGCAACAAATGCATGACTCAGTGTCTAATTACTGATTGCTGGACCAATCTGCACTATCACCTCCAACCACCAGTTTGTAGCTCTTGCCTCATCAAAACCCCACTTCCATCACCTGAATATCTTGCTTGCCTCCCTTTACCATCATCCTACCATTGCTAACATCAACCATTCACCAAAGAGTCACAAGCTCGCCATTCTCATTACTCAGTCCTACCACTACCTATATCACTGTCATCCTGCCATCACCCACTGTCAGAGCATCCATCAACAACTAGCACATGGTTGCCCCAGTATGTCCTCTGCAGTAATACAATAAGTGTGCCTTTAAGGGGCTCAGGTCTCCTGAGACCTACCTGTGACACCTTTCTCTCAAGACAAACACCGGAAAATTTTTTCCCACCAAAGGGAAAGAGGGGAAAGATGCAGACCCCGCGGGGGATTTGGAAATGCAAGAGACCATTTGGCAAGGAAAATATCTAACAGTTAAAAGTAGAAAATGTTGAGCCTTTATGTGCCAGTGGATCGATCAATTTTGTGCACTTGTGTTTACTGTCATACTTATGAGATAATTGTTTTTAAAAAGATTTTTTGAAACAGTTCAATTTTGCTAAATGCACAGTTCTTCATTTTTTTCCTTCCAAATACATTTCAAATTGGCCTTTATTGTTTATTGGTATCCGAACGACCATGTACAACTGTTACACAAACTTTTTACACATTATTCCTATCCCGGGTGGGAACTTGTGTAGGCCGTTCACAAGTAGACATTTGCTTGGAACATGTTTCCATCTTTAGTCTCAAGTGTATGGTTTCTAACATGTAGTAGTAGTATGATTGTATCTTGACATATCGATCCATTCAGGTACTCATAGCAACTCATTAATTATTCTTTAACTACACAAGTAATTCCAAATTGAGGAATATTTTCTCTTATGAAATTTATATTCATGTATGGGTGATGAATATTTTAAGTGGTTAGATGATCTTTATCTTTTGGCTTACTATTTTAATTGTTGTCTGGCTACTTGCATGCAATGTTTGTTCAGCCTCGTCGGATGGATATTTTAAAAAAGCTTGTTGACCTGATTGGAATTACATCAATAATGGAGGTTTGAGCTATCTTTCAACGGTGGACTCTCTTTATTGCAGCTACTACTGTCTGGACATCCTAATAATATGTTTCTTTTGGACAGCTTTTGAATCGCCTGCTCGGTGCTGATGGGCATATTTATAAAAATCATCCTATGCTGTGGTTGGAACCAGATGTGCTGGATATAATCCTGATAAATTCAGTTCATCTGTATGTTGCATTAAATTCATCTAAGCTTTCTTAGCGATGCTTTCAGGATCCTGAATACCTTTCTATTGCTTCTTGGGGTCGCCCTACCTTCACATAAGGAACTGGAACTGTCTGAGCCCTACCTTTCTATATACTCGACTTTCTAATGAAATCAGGACACATATTTCCCGAGATATATGTTTTAGTGAGGCTTCAGGCCAAAATTTGATAGGCTTGATAATAAGGAGAGATGATACTTTTTGCTCCTATCAGATCATGGATTCTCACTTTCACTCTTTGATTCCATCTAGTCCTGTCCAAAATTACAATTATTTCCATTTTGGGAGTCCCATTACATATTAGAATTAAAAAAAACTGCCAATGTTACTCCATCTAGCTACTGTCATCTTATCAATTCTTTATTTGAACAACTCCCCACTTACATTATTTATTCTCTATTTATAATCAATACCTCACTTAATACCCCACGGTTCTTTATTTTGTGCCTGCCCAAAATTTTGTAATTTCGGGCAGGGTGGATTTCTAATAATTATTTTATTCAGTCGATCAGCTAAAGGTTTAATAACAGATGCTGTCTGAACTCTGAAGTGAAATTTGTATTGAAGGATAAATAGATTGAAGCTTGCTGAATTTCTACAGAAATTAAGATAATGCTTGATGAAGCTTTTGCATATATTTGCAGGAGACCCCTGAAGTCCATGAGAATGCTGCAAAAATTCTATGTGGTGTTGCCAGATCTGCTCCAATCAAGTTGAGTTTGAAAATTACCAGCCCAAGGTCTTGCTGATTATTGTGCTCCTATACCCTTCTCACCACCTCATGCCCTGGTTCTTTCTTAAATTGGCTGACTCGGGTCTCTTACAGGTTTATAAAGAAAATGTTAGATTTTGCTCTTGAAGACTCAAGGCCGAAATCTGTTTTGGTGAACCTGTTGTCAGTTTGTATATCCTTGTTAGAACTAGACCCCAACAGGGTAAAATCAGGGATATCTGATCTCAGAACCAGAATTGTTGCAGGGATGCTAAAGAGCGTTGGTAAGGTTACTTAGGATTCATACCTTGTGGTTCTGTTGACATCTTCCTTGGTGCAATAGATAGTACTGAATCTAATAAGATGATACAAACCGGAGGGAAATTGAGTTAGCTGATTATCTATAATAATAAATCTGTCCAGATGGTGGTCGTAATTAAATGAGTACTTACGATTACGAAATCTTGGTTTTTATACTTGCATGCAATAACCTAGCTTTGAACAGGCTCACCTGGAAGTGAACAGCCTTGGAAAAGTACTATAAATCTGCGGGGAGGTTCAAGCTCTATGTGCATTGTTATATTTTTCTGTGTGTGTGATAAGTAGTAGGCCTGTCGAATACATCACATTGTTTTTCCTTGTGCATTGGTTAATGTTGAAAGAACATGTATATGCTGAGAATACTCCTCCATTATGGTTAAAGCAAGACCCATTGGATCATAACCTGAACTCTTGTTGTGTAATTAGTGCAGAGTGTTGCCCAAGATTCTGCATGATTGTATTACTCATGCTTGGGAAATCATACACTAGGATAACTCTCTTACCTTGGCATACTGCAGACCTGACTTTCACACCTGTGCAGTTCGGAATATAGAAGGGGGATAGTGTACGAGAGATGTAAGAGTGAACAAAATAACACTTTTAAAAAGTCAAGTTCTTTAAGAATACTAGTAGTATGTATTATGTAAGTCCTTCCGTGCTTATATTTGAGATTTATGAGATCAAGTCAGTTTAACATATCTTCTTCTATATTATCCTTTCGTTTTCTCCTTCTGTTTTTAAGCCCAATATGTAATTTCTAGCCGGAAATACATGACAAACATAAATGTATCTGAAAATATGAGAAGAGAGTCAATAGGTTAATTCTGGCAGGCGATCTACTCAAGCTTTTGGACTATTCATCTGATGACAATGTATTGCCAACTACATATGGAAAATTGGAGCCCAGTTGGAAAGGATCGCTTAAAGGTACTTGTATTAACTGCACTGGTATCTATATTGTTGCTATTTCTAGTTGAATTTGCTAGTGAAGTTGTAGAATTTTGTTTTTGCGTGGAAATATAATTGTTTTCCTTTGTAATATACTACTTGATTCTGCAGTGAAGTACTCCTCCACCCCGCTAAAAAATGTAACTGTTACTTTTTGGGACGCCCCACTAATTTAGACTACTTCCTAAAATAGTAAAAAAATTCCACTATCTTATACTTTTTCATTATTTATCATTTCTCTCTTATCTCTCGTATCTTTCATTCTTTATCATTTCTCTCTCTCCGTCAACAAATGATAAACTATTGTCCGTCTTAAAAACAATGCTGAAAAGATTGTGGCCAATTTTACTGGGACGGAGGGAGTAGTATGTTAATTTTTTTTAATATGCCTTTTCTTGTTGTACATGCTGATTCCCCGTTTCTCCTGTGTTCTAATTTTCTCGTATTAGAGGAAACTACAGAACTATATCTGATTCTTAGAATATAATATGAAGGTGGTAGAGTTCATCACTGTCTTAGTGGCTGTTAGTAGTGAAGTTGCAGAAAAGGAATTGATTCACCATGCTGTCAAACATATTATTGAGATGTTTTTCGAGTGAGTTCTCCCCTAGTTAAGCATTTGATTTTAGCATTGAATGTGGACTAGAAAAATTACAGCACACAGATGCATCTTAATTGCAGGTATCCATATAATAATTTCTTACATCACCATGTGGAAAACATTATCATATCTTTCTTGAGAAGCACAAATCCTCAGTTTGTTCAGCACATACTTTGTGATTGTAACCTCATCGGAAAGATTCTTGAAGCAGAAAGTGACCAAGAATTGCCTATTAATACAACTAAGGTACTGGCCTTGCATTTACTGATGTGCACTTTCAAATTTCCGCAGCTCACTCGTTCAGTGTACATTATCTCATCTTGCACCTCCTCTACCCAGTTTGATTTCTTAATTAAACTGTCAGATGATAGTCAGAATGTTTGAACAGTAAAAGAAACATTTTCTGTTTTTGTGAATGAGTCTTTCAGCCTACTAAAGCAGTTGAGGGAAAGCCACAGCCCAGGATAGGGACTATGGGTCATATTACCCAGATACATAAGATTGGTCAGCTAGGGAATACCAACATCGAGATACATAGACTTCAGCAGGTTTGCCCTACTTCTTCCTTTTTATAGCTCCTTCCATTGATCGAGTCATTTCCACTCCATGTATCCTGACCTCATCTAACGCCAGCATACATGCTTATGTTTGACTTTGGGTGATCTTGACGTTAGTTGGATTCAGGCCACCCCCCCCCCCCCCCCCCAAAAAAAAACTCTGTTTTAAATATGCACTTCATTTGTAAATATTTATGTGATTCTTTTCTACATATCAATGTCATATTCGCGCATACTGGTGGACTCTATGAGTTCAACACATTCTCCAACTTTTGCAATGCAGTTAGATCATCCAAGGATTTCTTGTTTGTACTATTTGGAGCTTAACATACACTTCTTAGAAATACCCTTTGTCCATTCTCTTTATTGGCAGGAAAACAAGCGTTGGGTTTATTGGCAGACATATAGACTTCGCAAGTACAATAAAACAGAAAATGTTTATGAGTGGGCATGTGGGTGAGTATCATTCAATTATCTCTGCATGCTCAATATTCCACAAGGTCTGAGATTATGTATCCATTGTGTTGTCGAACAAAGCAACAGTTTTTTGTTACGCAGTACAGAACTTTCTGTTGTCTTCAGCGATGCCAATCATATTGCTATCACATTTTAGTTCTGGTATGCATCTCTAATAGTGTTTCACAACAAGCTGTGGTCTCTAGTATAGAATCATAAACAAAGGTTAAGTAAATGGGTTGACCAAAACAGTCCTAGACCCCGCTATGTGTTTGACTTGATGGATGACAAATCAAAATTGACTTGATATGACACATTATTTTCGATTGAAATCAACTCGTGGAGATTGGAGCTATCATTCCATTTTTATTGTGTTTCTTATGTTTCATTGCGGATCCTATTACATGTTTCCCAGTGCATGGTCTGTTTTAGTCTCTTGGGTAAATCTTACTTTCCATCTTTTATTTCATATCGTGGATGTATCATTTTCACTATTTTGCAGGAGACCCCATGATAAGAGACCCCATAATCATCCAGGAGCTAGCAAAGGCAGAATAGGTGATGTTCCAGTTTTGGCAGATAGCAGAAGGAAAAGCAATATCTATGAAGTTGATTGACATGTTGGAACAGAAGACACCTCTGAACATCCCGAATCTGAAAAGGATTGATAATTCAAGGAAAAAGTGTAAATGCTGAATGATGTTGCGAGATGAACATGGCGCTTTACTGACAAGTTAGGTGGGAGGCTTAACTAGAGATGCTGCTGCTCATGAGTCTAAAGTGAGTTAAGCCGATGAAGTTTTCCTTCTGTACTTATTCATTCTTGTGTATCCCACTCTGCTATTGTCCCACTTGAAGGCTGAAGCCTTGTCCTTACTGGACTCTATAGACTATAGGTGCGTACTTTTTTGTCACCTTCTTACTGTCAAGTACGCTAGGCGAAATATAATTGTTGCTAGAATGTTCTATAGAACCTTGTTCATACCTCAGTTAATTGTCTTGCTCATGTATCAGTTTAGAATTTTCATCAAGCATGACTTTTTTACAAAGTTAAGAGCAGTTCGCCGGATGTGGTCATTCCGTTTTCTATGGTTCCCACATGTGCCATATATCTTTTATACTATATATTTCTTTTATACTTTTATTCAAAAATAATCTCCTTACTTTTTATCAATTCAAAGAATAAATTTGTGGTTAAATTTGACTGAATAACTCAAAATCAAATGTGGCATTTGATAAAGGAGTAGTATGTATGAATAGTCAAATTTCACTGTCATTTTGGGACGATAATTACTAATTTTTGCTTGAAGTGAGTAGTTACTCTCTAAAACTGCATAATTATTGGGATGGATTTGCCAAGATTATCAAGATGTTAAATGCAATGCTTTAAAACGCAACACAAAATATTTATAATTGACCAAAATGCCTCAGCTAAAAAAAACAAACTTACAAAGTTAATGAAAATCGAATAACTCAGATATACAAACACAAAACATTAATACGCACGATCGAACAAAATAACAACATTAAATAAAATATAACAATAACATGATCGAAATGATTTTTCGAATTTCGCTTACAAAGTTTTAAAAACCCAAAAAGCAAAATGAAGTGGCGGTTTTAAATCCATTATGAACCGCCGTTTTAAAACCGGCCAGTTTATGAATAGGAACTTTTTTTATTTTTTAAAAAAAAAAACCGGATTTATGAAATGGCCGGTTTTAAAACCGGCCATATCATGGTCACAGTATTTTTTTTTTTTTTTTTTTTTTTGCTTTTTTGGGATTTTTTTAACTTTTGTAAAAACGAAATATTTTCCGGGAAAAAATCATTAAATTTTTTTCCCGATTCATGTTTAGTATTGTTATTTTGTGTTCCATCGTGCATGTTAATGTTTTTTTATAAACGAAATATTTTGCGGAAAAAAAAAATTATTCATTTTTTTCCGAAATTTTTGAAATTTTGAAATTTTTGAAATTGTGTTTACTGATGTTAATTAGTGTCCGTACATGTTCGCATAATGTTTTCGTGTTTGCATATACGAGTTTTTTATTTTTTTCGTATTTCATAAGTTTGTTTTTTAGCTAGGGGCATTTCCGTCAAATTACAAAATATTTGGCACAGATTTAATTTAAAACGCACAAGGCTTAACAACCCCAAAGATTATACTTGTTCAAGCATGTTCGAATTGTTATTCACAAAATCAGGTCAATAGTTCAAACATGTTCTTCAAAATCTTGGTGACAATAAATAGATAGACTATATGGAATTTAATGACAAGAAGTCAAGAATCAAGTCTGTGTCTATATATCTGTGTCTATATATCTGACCCTTTTTTTTTTTTAATTTGTAAAGAATTTGGAACCTGCAGCTGCTGATCTCTGAGTGCACATTGGATTAACACATCATTGCTTGCAAACAACACAAGTAACGATTAGCGTTTGGAGTTGAAAGATGAGATGAGTCCACATGCTACTATCGGAATTTATACATCTTTTTCCAATGCCTTGAATATACTTTTGTAGGGTTTACTACGAGATAAGAATAGATTTATTGTTAAAACGAGATAGAATGCATAAACTGCTAAGATCTAATCTTAACTGCTGATTTTACGTGACGATTACTCCTACTATGCATTTACAACTCAAAAGTAGTTGTATTAGTTAATTTACCAATCTATCCATTGAATTTTAAAGTAAAAATCTATGTATATATTAATTGAAAAATCATTCAAGCATTCTTAAGGGTGACAAGTCATTAATTATGTGGAATTGATGAACATTTTATTGGCTATAAGATGTCTATGTGGCAGCATCAAACATTATCATTCACCAAAAATTCAAAATAAAATTTCTGCTACAGTACACGTTTTTGAGGAATAGAGCTTAGCTGTTATGTTTATAAATATGGAAGACACTAATTACAATATACAATTTCAGTTATTAGTGGAACAAACTTGGAAACTAATTATATATTACAAATCAAATTACAAACAATTCAAATATCACAAAAGGTAAACATAATACTCTAATATTAATTGCCCAGAATAAAATTTACACAGCAGTAGTATATGGGTCGAAAATTTCAAGTTAGGGTTTTTTTCGCTAGTAAGTCAAACCATTCCGCATACAGTGAGAGTTCATACCGAACATCATAACTTTATGAACGCATATATTCTCCATCAATTTACCTCGATTTATTTGTTATCTCAGATTCTACTATTCCCGCAGCAAGAAGGCTCGCAGAAATCATAACCAGTGAAACCATTCCGCAAAACTGCTGAAAGGTGAGAGTTCATACTTCTGCAACATCATAACTTCATGAACGTACATATTCTCCATCAATTCACCTGATTTATTTGTTATGTGTATTTTACTATTCCTGCAGGAAGGCCTGCGCAAAACTGTTAACCAGCTTCTAACAAGGTATACAAATTTATATTAGCATACGAATATGATACATGAAGAGATTTTTCCTGTTCAAAAGCTATATTAGAATATTGCAACTTTACTTGAACATATTTGCCTTCATCCATATTATTAGCATATGAATATGATACACTTGAATTGCATAGATGTATTATGCCCAATACTGCAACATTTACATAGATTAATAAATGATTCCTTATTTTATCTGGAAAATATTGCATTTCCGTAAAGCCATTCTGCATATCAAGCAATTCTCCTAAAATTTCATTTTTATGTGATAAGCTAATCAAGACACCTATCACAATTTTGCCTTATTTTTAAAAGTTGAAAGTGCCACTAATACGCAGCTAAATCAAATTAGTCAGAAAGACTAACCACTCAAATTAGATGAGATCATAACTAGATCAGCTAATTTCCCAGTTTTTATGCAAGTAAAACAATCGAAATCTTTGCCTTAACCATTACTAACATAAACTTTTCCCTATAATCCAAATACACAAAATAAATATGCAATTTTCATTCACTGATCAAGAACATATTAAATATGAAACTCACAGAAACATATAAATAATGCATGGCTAATATACTGATTTTAGTAAACTGTAAATACACCCAAAATCAATCAACCTAAACACAATATTCTGTTGTGACAAACTAAGCATAGATTATACTAAGTGACACAAAAGCAGTGTGACAAACTAAAATAAAAAGCTGATATGGATAAGCAAATATATAAGACATTTAACAATTTTCCATGAATTCACGCAAAAGGGACAAACTTGAAACCGTGTGAATGGCACATATAACATATTCTGTATGCTTTTGAAGTATCTGACCATCAATTGTAGAATGTTCAAGACTGTACTGAGAAAGAGTAGAGCAGGAGTAAATACCTCAACTCACCAAGAAAGATTAGATCCAGAAACACCAGTAAAGTCTTCTCCACGATTCAATAAAGTTGAGAATTCTCCATAGTTGTTATATAATGAATATATAAATCTATCTGCATAAAAATCAAACAGTTAAAAAGGAGTTATTGTCGTGTTTAGACATAATCCTGAATATATAAATCCATATCCACTAAAGACACATAATCCAGAAAAATTCTCAACTCCTTATGCAACTGAATCATAGTTTTAACATGAAAATTCACTCAGTCGTTTAATTAGGAAATGTCAAAACCTGGAGATATCGTACAATTGTCGCCATTAAGACGCACTGTGATGAGAAGCATTGTGGTCCGTAGTCAATCATTGGTTCAACTGGACAAGTTTAAGAAAGAGGGACTAGAATTATTCTTAGTCGATAAGGAGGTATTGCTATGAATTATTTTTTCAAATAGATTAATTTGATCAACTTTTGTACAAATATGGCAATAATTTATTAATATAATTTTTTATTTTAGGGAACAAAAATTCAAGCTTCAGTTCCCCCAACTGTTTATGGGAAGTTCCAATCTGAATTTTCACTAGGTTACGTGGTGAAAATATCTAATTTCACCGCTATTTAGAACTTCCTATGAGCCGTAATGCAAAGATTATGCATCAAGATAACCGGCATTCGGGCAAGTTTATCAGAGTTGCGAGATGCCAAATGATATGGAAATTCCAAAGTTCAACTTCGCCATTCCATTTCTTCACCTTGTCACGATGTCGAAAACCCTAGTCCCCCGCCAACATTAAACCGAATATATGTTCGTAAGTTGATTATAAATAATTAAATTTATGATTTACTTTTTTTATTTTCTATTTATTCGATTGAATGGTACATGTTTTAGATGATATCGAGTGGTGTCCACACCACTGGTGAGCCCGAATACGCATCAAAGAACCAAGGGAACTAAGTCGACGCCATCATCACTAATATCGAGTGAGTTGTTTGTAATCATTCTAAATTAATTTTCTAACCGTCCGCTTAAATTATGATAAGTCCATTCCCAAATAAGTTTTGTTTCTTTATGTTATGCTTAGTGGTCATAAGATTCATTGTGTACTGTGGGGGAGCTATGGAGATGAACTTAGAAAGTTTGTTGATGGTCGAGCTGAAGGAGATAAAGGACCAATTGTTTTGATTCTTCAGTTTGCAATGATATCGCTTTCGAGGTAAATTATTTGATGTTAATGTCAACGAAATAACATCATCGATATCTCAGATTATTTTATAAGTGTACTCACGCTTAGTTTTGTTGTAGACCAACATCGAAAGCACTGTAAACATGCTACTAAAATGTACATCAACTCGATTGTCCCGAGTATAATGAATATGTTATCGTATTTAAAACTCGAATATTTATAAATTGCTATCTCAATTTCATTAATGTATCAGCTTGCTTTTAAATGTGGTGTTTAATTAGATTAAAACTTCTTTTTTTAATTTTTTTTAAGGTTTAGCGATGAATCTTTCGTTCGGAGTGTATCCAAATGCATCGATAACAAAATAGACAACATGGGTCTTCGCTATGCATCGGGTGCTTTATCCGTTTCTCCTCTCCAATGATAAAGTCAAGAATAAATTCCATTTGAAAATAGTTATCGCTTATGTTTAATAAGGTAGTCACTTAATAATTATTGTCCTACTTCAATTTAACAGCCTGGTGTTTACAATATTCTCGCGACGATTGTTGAAGTAACACTTCCAAATGACACTTGGTTCTACGGTGCATGTGATAAAGCTGGTTGCACGAAGGGCACTGGAAGAAGTTTTACACTTGGTCAATGTAAGTGCAACACTCAAATTAAGAAACCAAAGGCTTATGTAATGTCATAACTTGCTATTATTTGTGTGATGATCTATTAGTCTCTTACTCGAGTAATCTATCTATGTATATATTAATTGAAAACCATTCAAGCATTCTTATAGTGACAAGTCATCAATTATGTGGAATTGATGAACATTTTCATTGTCTATAGATGTCTATGTGGCAAAGATCATAATTAAAGTTTCATATTTGATATAGGTTTAAATTCTACGCCGTTGTTTATGACGCTATTCGAGAACTTTGCAACATTTGTATTATGGGATAATGTTGTTAAGCGGTTAATAGGAAAATCGCTAAGGAGGTTCATGATGAAATTGTTGAGGTAACTTTAGAAAACTTACTTATATTAGTAAAATTCGTAAAGTTGAGGAATATCATTTCTTTTACTTATTTGTTAACCAATGTCTATTAGGATGGTGGCGACCTATCTCAAATACCATCTCAATTGATGCTTTGGATGTAACCATACTCTTCAAAGTTAATGGAATAGCAAATTCGATGATGGTATGAGGGACCGATTTACAAGGTTGTCGTCAGGATGATGAGAAGACTTTTACTGTGAAAACATTTACTGAAAATGTTGATGTTATTGCCCAGTACAATAATATGGTAAGTGCCCCATTTAGAACATAACTACATCCTATTATTACTTTTTGTACTAAACATCCATAGATAATACTAATTTACTATTTTTGTACTTATTCCAACTACTGTAGGATGTTGTTTCAAAATTCCATAACACTGATGTTGTAGAGCCAGTGAACATCATGGAATCGGTATGTTTTACTTATACTTTTTGTTCATTATGTGGTGTGTAAATACATATAGATTTTCCATAATGAAACTTAGTTTGCCATTATATTTTATAGGAAGCTGAAATTGAAGAGCTTGAAGATAGCTCCACAACTGAGAACAATATCAACACTCCTCAGAAGGATTTGCTTGGTGATGGAACAACAAAACGTTCCATTGATGGTGAAGATTACCATCTGTCAATCACCAAGAAGATAAAGACTGAAAAGTGAAGAGTTCTATATATTCCATTTTCTTCAATATTGACTTATGTTTGTTGGTTTTTGTTTTGAGACATCTGTTTACGCTTATGAACTCATTTTATGATTGGATTCGTTTGACTGGTTTTGAACTCATAAGTTTGTTGAGAGTTATAGACCTTATCTTTTAAGTTTGAATAAGTTTTAAAATGTTTGTTATTTCTATATCTTACAGTTTTGTGATAAACAATATGACGAAACAACTATTTTTGGCCACATAAATGAATAATTATATGATGTTTTTCACACCGGTGTTTTCATGGTGGCCAGATAGTCGACTGTTATCTCTTCCTATTGAAATTCTTAGAGACATAATCATTCGTGTTGCAAAGGATGAGACTTTGTCTACAGTTTTAATTAAGTTGAGGTAGATACTCTACTTCAAATACAAATCTAATATATGTAATCTTATGCTCCATTAACTCATAGCCTATCATTTAACACTACTTCTCTATGGACGCAACTATATTCTAATATTTTCATTAACCAGCCAGTATTCACGCCACTCGCTTCAGAGCCTGTCTGCTTACCATCGGATGAAGCTTGCACGATTCTCCGTATTAGCCTATCTACATCAAGTTTCTCCGCACTTTAAATGCCTCAAGTACAACAATCCGTAGATTTTATACCGCTATGCAAAAGGTAATATTTTTTCGAAGACACAACTTAAATTATTATGTTTGGTCTAAATATTGTTATATTAAACAATATCCTAATATAGACTTATTACAGACAGATTTATTCCTACATGGTAAATACAAATCTGCCCAAATGCTCATTGAAAAAGCCAGCTCCTATGGACATGAAGAGGCTAATTACCTAAAATGTTTCATTTTACTACTGCACCCTGATGATCAAAGTCGAAGGGATGAAGGAGCAAGACAACTTCTATCATATCGTGAAACAAGCGAGGGAAAGAAATATATAGATGATTGTCAAGAAGACTAAACTACAAGATTTGTACCATGTGCCCACCATACCGAGGTTCCCGAGCACCACGTTGTAGAACTCACATACCATATCGAAGTGGAGTCATGAAGTCATGTTCCCATTGCAATGCGAGTGAAGAATTCGAACATTTATTTGACACACAAATTGGACTAGAATATGTCCATTTTGTTTGAAAAATATATGACATAAGTATTCGTTTAGTCACTAATAATAGACGGTCTATAATAAATCAGTCATGTTCGAAAGACTATTTAGAGCTCTTTGTTACCAAGAATAATACATAAATGATTTTCAAATGCATGTGCCTAACATATGAAAATCCTTATGTTCTATATCACAGTAATTGTAATATCTTTATTTCCACTAACATATTATTTATTCAAACTTGCAGTAATGCAAGTTAACCACACCGTTTCATGCACGTTAATAATTTATGTTTCTTGATGAGTCGATTTTACATCGTCTCATTTGCCATCTTATGGACATTATCAAGTATGGTTTTTATGTTCTTTATTGGTATTTTGTTACGTTTTCATGTTTTGTGTATTTTGTATTTTGGTCCAGCTTTTGTTTTCCCCTAAATTGCAATTTTCTCCGCTTTCTTCCCGCTCATTTAGAATTAGGTTAATTCACCTATATATATTTAGATAAGAACCTTTTACATAACTTCATTATTATTCTTCTCTTCTTTTGCTCCTAGAACCTTTCCAAGGCAATTACCTCCAATAATTTTTGTAGTACTACTCGATAATAACCCCATTTAAAACTATCTTTAACCAAGCTACTACCAGAGTTCATTTTACATAATTGCTCCTTAGCAATCCATTTAATAAGTTAAATAAAACATTGTCTTAGTGTTATCGCTAATTTTCTTTCAAGGTTGTTAATCTCGATCCCGTCAAGGTCGCTACCAACCAAAAAATCTGGGATAGCGGGATCGCGCTACCGGGATGACCGGGATATTGAAGTTAAATATATGATATAAAATACATTATACATAAACATAAAAGCTTAGAATTAACTCAATTAACGGGCATAAAAACTAAAGAAAAATGGGTTTGAACTTTGTAAATTTGCTCGTATTATGTTTTAATTGGGGCAAATGGTCATTTACCCTAAACTTTATTATCCCGCCGAAATCTAGATCCCACAATCCCGCCTGTGATTTCGGATTTGCCGATGCTATGTTTCCCGGATGGGCATGAATCCACCCAAAGCAAACGCACCGGATAGCCGGATCATGATCTCGCCGAGATTCACAACACCGCTTGAAATATCAGATAGTGTAAGCGATCGTAAACCGACTCAATTCAATCATTAATTTTACAATACACTAGGGAAAAAACACTTTATTTCTTAAAGTCCATAAGGAATCAAAAATCAATTTAAATTCTGATAAAAAAAAAATCAAGATACACAATATAAGAAACTAAATAAGATAATGGCTCAAAAGATATCCTCCAAAAATATCCTCCAGATCACGTTTAGAATCTTCATGCCTAATTCTTTCTGTTATATGTCTGGATAAAAGGTAATGTAATATACTGATTTCATTTGCCTAAATTAAGTTTTAAATTTCAATGTTATATATTGGGTTAGGATTTTAGTTTTATCAACACAAATTCGCCAAATTACCGAAAGGTAAAATTCGACCTCAAATCTATGAAAACACTATGTCCACATAGACATCAACCGATTCGCTATTTGTCGTGTTTTCAACTTTATTGCAAAAGAAGACTACATTCTCGCTAATTACCGCCCTATTCAACAAGCTATCTCTCTCAACAGATTTATTACAAACAGAAAATTATGTTTTCGTGAATACTTATCTTTATCTCGAGTGAAGCTATTTGATAAAAACAATTTCGACCTATGTTCATCACTCTAAATCGAATAATTGGGGAAAACGAATTAACATAATAATTGATGAAAAACGGATTTGGAACAGATTAGTAGAAAACTCACCTGTAACGATGTCATCGCGATTTGCTTTGCATATGCTGTCTTCGTAATTTGTTGTCTCCGATTTTTGAATGAGTCTTCGCTTAATTATGCTTGCTGTCTCCATTGTTTGAAAACTTTGAATCGATCATTGACGATGTAGATTAGGAGTTGAATAGATCGTTGATGCTGTAGGAGAAGAATCGATCGATCTTTGATGCTACTGAGATGACCTGAGATCGACTGATTTGTTGCTGTGTCTCGCTGTGCGGAAATTTTTTGACCCGTTGCTGTGTGTTTTCGCCTGTTTAGCTGGTGTAGATTGGTTTTTGTTTGGGTTTTTGTTTTGTTCGACTTTGTTTGGTTGTAGAAGAAGGCAAAACCGATTTGCCTTGGTTGATGTGAGATCTGATTTTGTTCGACTGTGTGGCTGAGATCGATCGTTTGAAGCTCGATCCATCTTTACGGTGGATCCGAGATGATCCGAGATCGATCACTGAGATCGACGGTGATGCTTATTAGCTTCATGCTTTCAACTGCGGACCGAATCGAGAGGAGATCGTTTTTTAGCGGTGTGGATCTGTATGTGAAAAGCGATGGTGTCATAGATGTATTTGTTGCCCTTTATGTACGTATTTGTTGCCCTATTTTTAAGTGCACTCTCAATTCTTACTAATTGCCTTAATTTAATAGACGGCTATTGCAATTTGATACAAAATTCCGTCACTCTTTTGACCCTATTCATCGTAGTTTTCTATTAAGAATTCTTTCATTCATTTTAACCTAATTCACCTAAGTGTTCTACTAATAATACCTTCATCTATTTAAACCCAATCTCATATTCTCTTTTAATTATAGTCTTTATTTCTTAGAATACTTTTTAATCATATTTTATTTGTATATTTTGTAATGGACTTTTTTATTATTTTGATGTTAACCTTTCATAATGTTGTAGTGTACATCTTACTAAAGTATTTAACAAATTACATGATTAATCTTTTTCACGTAAAAAATGCATAATAATTATGTCTCATGTATTAGGCTATGGCGATCATGCTAAAGACACCAAGTACAGCGTGGAACAAAGAGGGTGTTAAGCTAAGGCGTGAGTTTCAAGAGAGCGTGATGAGTGATGATCAAACACTTCAAGACTTTTTCGATAATATTAAGACTCAATGGGCTAAACTACAATCCATTTGCCAAGTTCAACATGTTATTCACCCATATGGTGTGAAATGGGCAATTAAAATTGTTAGAGATGCTATCCCAACTCACCTCAAAGAGTCATTCAATTTGTTACTCGAGCATGTTATAATACACAAGGGGGTGGATCTGGATTATATCCTAGATATGATCTTGCACTTTTGGCCTAAAGAAGAGATTCAAGGGGATGCACCAAATGAAGGGATCTAGGTTGGAGAAGTGGCTTAGCTATTAAACTCACATGGAGTTTAATATTTATGATTTATATCTTTACTTTATGTTCGTATTTCCTAGAAATAATCTACAAAGACCTGAATTTGTAGTTGGCATTTTTTGATACGCAAAAACTTTGTGTTGATTTGTTTTATGTTTACTTTTATGATTATGTTGACTTATTTGAAAATTTGCACTTCATAATATTACTACATTATATTTAATAGCTATTATAACCTATGTCATAATTATTAACTCGGTCTGCCATGGATTATTTTCGATGCTTCGAGTTGTCATGGATTAATTTGGATGCTTCTTAAGTCTTATTTGTTTGTGGCTTCTAAAGTCGATTTAGTTAGGCATAATTTGGTGAAATTTAAGAATACCATACTCACAACTCAAGAAGTATAAATTTATTTTGTATAACTTGATGGATGACACCGCATTTCAGAGTTGATGTTTTGACTTCTTATAATATCGCTTAAGCTTTTATTCTTTCATGTTCGTGAGTACTTTCTTCTTAGTTGTGATGGAACTGGTGTTTAAATTTATGTCATTGTCATAATTCGTAAATACAATTGTTCGGTATGGACCAAGTACAAAGATTTCGGAATGAATTCGCCAACTATGCAAATCAAACTTATCGCAATTTTTTTCGTAATTATGCTTAATTGTTAGAGAGGATCAATATATAATTCAAATGGAAAAAACAAAGAAAACAAAACGCGATCAATGATCGTAGCCAACCTCATCAAAACTCCTAACGTAGACTCAGATCGAGGTCTCCATTATCAAACGTTACTAATGGTGAGTTTTATTTGATAATTTTGTATAATTTAGATATGTTTTCGACAAAACTAGATGAATCTAAGTTCATATATGAATGATCCACGATCTTATTTTGTTATAATAGTTCCTTTACCGGGCATTCCATGCGTAATCGAATTTCAATCAAGATTATATACCAAATGTACAATTACATATGGCGCCCACCCATAGGAAGGATAGTTCGTCTTTCGTCCAACGAGCAATCTCACAAATCGTAGTCGATTTCATATGTTCTTAAAATTCTTCTTCAAATTTTACGGCCATTTTCTACATTAGATATTGAAATTCAACATTAGGTCGCTTTATTGATTATTAAAGAAAAAAATCACGCAGTTTAAGTCCGCTGTGTCTTATGTATCATACACCTTTCCACCATCGAGTTTTGGTTCTCCTAAGATGTTCAACTTCTTACACATCAACATCAAGTTAATAGAATTAATTAAAAAATTCTATTTGTAATCTAAAATATTTTGATATTTACGATAGGTGGAGAATCATCCGTATATCTCAAATGACACCACCTTATCATATTGTCAATTCATCATCCTATGAGATCTTTTATATGTTAGTTTTACGCTTAAATTAATCTTTTCATAAAATTGCAATTTAAGTTATATAACATTTGTTCTAATTAGTGTATCATCAAACCATGTCCGCTAATCGCCCTCTATACCAAGAATTCCTACAAGTTATCTAAGACAACGTAAGTACTACATTCATAAACTCCATTGCCCTTTTGTATACTTACTAATAAAAAATTAAATAATGATCAACAATTTTTAATAGTATATTCAATTTCCTGCAGTAGTCAACCCCATCAGTAATTATAACTTCACAACAGTAATGTCCATGATCCCTATTCAAACAGGTAATTTATTTAAAATAATTTAGATTTTTCATTTAAAATAGTTTTTTTTGTATATTTTTAAATGCATCACATGTCAAAATTCTATAGGAACGAATGTTACTTCAAATACAAAAGTTCAACTTTCTGGAACTCCAAAGGCAAGTTCTACCGTTATCAACCCAATCCGGCAAATGAAAACACAAGGCCTGGATCCCCGCAAAAAAAAGGAACCCACAAAGGATATTGGTGCTTTAAGATCTGTATCCAAGAATTTGAATTCATCTGAGTTCAAAACTGTTGTTTCAACAAAAACTGGTTAGTGATTGTTATTTTTATATATGATAGATTGATAAAGCGCATCAACGTAAACATGGATGATGAAATTAAATATGTACTGGCTTATGTATAACAGGAAGTGATGTAGGACGAGGAAAAGAGAACATTCCTCCTCATAATGCATCTATAGATGCGGATACAAACATAAGACGTGCAGAGGTGAAAAGAGGCAAGAGGCCTTTAGAAACACCAACTAAATTAACCAAAAAGAAAGCTACTAACGGAAGTGAAAACTCATTCATGGCCGATGCGCGCAAGTCTGTATTATCAGCTAAGCATATCCAGGATAGTTTTCATGACATCATTAATGAACCGCTCTGGTCGAATGAGCCCCTTGGAGTAAATCCCACCGAACCATTAAAACAGAAAAAACGCGGTAGGAAACCCATCGAGTTTGACTTGAGTATTCTAGACAAACCACACAAGCCAGCCAAGCGAGGTAGAAAGCTTATATCACTTGAAGTTCAAAAAAATACATGCAGTATTGCAGGTAAGGATACTTACATACACAAGTACAATTAATGCTAATATCATCATTTGTCTTATACATTTCCATTTGACAAAGAAATCTATATTTTTTTATGTTTCTTTATAGACGGGGCAAAACAACAAAATCCAAAAGCTAAGTCTCGGCGTGCTTCGAGGATAGATAAAGTTCAAGGAAATGAGTTATTCCTTCAGGTAAAATATTTTTTACCTGAAATTGAATAAAGTTATTCTCGCATTATTCATTATTGATTATGCAAATATATAAATAAACATTTTAATTGTTCAAGTTTCATTCCTGCCCCATGTTAGATTTGGTAATTACACATTTAGAGAAAAATAGATGAGAAAACTCGAATTAAAACATGAAGAAAGACATTACTTCCCCTACAATATTATGGTTCACCAACAATCACACATTTTGATAGATTGCAATTCAAGATCTAACCAATTAATTTATGATAAATAACCAGTGGATTAAATTAGCTAGGTTGAACACAATTACATTTGAGTCCACATGTTCAGAAAATGCTCAAATTCGAACATCAAATAAGATATTCTTGCCCCTACAAGATTATTTTTATCAAACAATAACACATTTTCACAAATTGCAACCCAATAAACAAACGATTAATTCTCTAATAGACACCCGTTACATTAACAAAAGGCAAAAATAATATACGTTGACATTCTTTCAATTAAAAAATCTACTAAAATCTAACTGAGGTAAACTCCAACTTTTGAACGTTAATATATAATACATTTCAAATGTTCAATAGAAGATTTTCAGCTCCGGCAGGACACGAGATAAAATTATTGTTAACAAATAGATATTTTGTAGTCTCTCCTATAAATTATTTCAACAAATCCATGTGCAGCGTATTTGGACTTTGGTGATCCAGAGTATAAATGTGAACATTGTGGGGCTTTATTCTGGTTTGAAGAAAGGAGACCAACTAATCAAAAAAAGAATCCTAAGTTCACCCTATGTTGCATGAGAGGCCAAGCCAAGCTTCCAATTCTTCAACAACCACCTCAGTTAATAAGTGATCTGCTAGAGAATAGACACGACAAGAGTCGAAGTTTCCTTGAAAACTTACGTGCATATAACATGATGTTCTCTTTTACTTCAATGGGTGGGAAAATAGACAAAGAGGTTAACAAAGGTCGGGGTCCTTATTGTTTCAAGATGGGCGGTCAGAATTTCCAGTAATCGGCTCTCGCTGCATCGATGGAAAAGAACCGTTTGCTCACCATACATTTATGACATCGAGCACGGCGCAAAATGTAATCAATGCTCAAGTTAGTGCCAAAATATCTATATATTTATTTATAAAATCTATCATAATAATATTACACGATAATTAGTTCATTTAAGTAAATTTGTATATATTCATGTATGCCAAGGTGATGGAAGGGTTTGACACTTCACAGTACCAAAGATCAAAGATATGATCGATTAATATAATCCTTATGCCAAACAATATAGAATGGCCGAGATCGTGATCTTCCTTAATAACTCGGCAGATATTAGTTTGCAACTTATAGCAAAAGAGCCAAGGATGTATGCACTATAATTTACCCACCGCAGGTGGTCGCCATTATTGAAGGAGACATTGAGAATGTGAGGCATAAGAGGGATATTATGGTCGAGTTGAAGTTCATCGGATATTTGCATAGATAAATGAATTTCTTCCATGCTATCTCCTCTTCATTACCCACTATTGTTCGTGGTATGGGGAAGATGGTCATATACGACATACCCAAAACAACATTCAAGAAGAGGCCAAATCTCACATAGCATTTAGAATTCAACACAGGAAGGAGAAGGTCACCAAATTATACTTCAAGTGAGGTTGTTTCAGTTTATTGTTGATTCCTACATGATGATGGAGTCTCAAAGACTTCAGTGGATTCGTCACAATCAACCAAAGCTTAGATACGAATCTTATAAGAATATTGCCAACAAAGTTAAGAACTGTGAATATGATCCTTCATCATGTGGTAGTCTCTTCATACTGCCATCATCTTTTCCAGGGGGTGCTAGATGGTACATGCATGTACTGTGATTCTATGGCTATATGCAAGTAAGGTGATATCCATGCCTATTCATAACATTTACATGCAATCCAAAGTGGCCAGAGATCACAAGGTATGTTGAGAGTCTTGGGTTGAGACCGGAAGACAGGCCTGATATTATATGTCGAGTCTTCAAGATGAAACTCGATGAGCTGATTAAGGATATAAAAGATGGACATATGTTTGGAAAACCAAAAGCACGTAAGTTAGCATTTTATTGTCTCGATATGGTTATATTCAATGAAATATAGAAATGCTTTATAATAACTAATTTCTGCCGATATTTTTTTAGTCATATACACCGTTGAGTTCCAAAAGAGAGGACTTCCACATGTTCATATTTTGGTAATCCTGAATAAGGCGGATGAGGAGAAGATTAAAAATAACATTGATGATTACATATGTGCGGAGTTGCCTGACAAGGATACTAATCCAGAGTTGTACGAGGTAGTATCAACACATATGATTCACGGACCATGTGGTCCGGCAAGAACTACTTCTCCATGCATGGAGGACAACAGGTGCTCCAAACATTTTCCTAAGAGCTACAACGAAAATACCTTTATTGACGATTTATGTCGATATCACATATACCAAGAAGGGACACAGGGTCACAATGAAAAAATGGAGTTCAAATGACAATGTAAATTTATATTAATTAAATATTATACTTATTTTATTGTCAAAAATATATGATTATATGTTGTTGAGATTAATATATAATTTAAAATTTTTAAATGTATGGGTTGTCCCATACAATGCCCAGCTGTTTTGAAGTACCAATCACACATTAACATTGAATATTGTAAAGGTGGGGCTTCAATTAAATATTTATTCAAGTACATGTGTAAAGGAAGTGACAGAGCGGGTGTTACATTCATCGACAAAAATAATAATGATGAGATTAAGAGGCATACTGATTGTCGATACGTCAAAGATGAGGCAACTGGAGAATTTTTGAATTCCTAATACATTATAGGATACCTGCCGTTGAGCGTTTGGCATTTCATCTAGAGGATGAGCAGGGGGTACCGTTTAAAGATGGTGATTTTATGTCGGATCTGCTTGATAAGCCTTCAAAGGAAATAATCAAGTTTCTTGAATGGTTCGAAATGAACAAGGTAGATCCGTAAGCAAGAAAATTGACGATCCCGAAGTTACCCGTGAGTATTGCCGAAAGATGGCCAAGAAGTGGTCACAGGGAAAACGTAAGACACAAGTCGTTGAAGGATGTATAATGTGCTATGGCATTTGAAAAATGTACTATATGCGACTTATGTTGAATCATGTTAGAGGCGCAACATGTTTTCGTGATATCGTAATGTTGAATCTGTTGTTTACGAGACCGCAAGGACTCATGTGGGGCTTTAGGTCTACTAATGTATGACGAGAGTATGTCGTGGAATTACCGAGGCAAGTTAATGGGATCAAAGACGCTTCCTTCGTCATCTTTTTACGGTACTTCTTCTTTCACGAAGCATGGCGAAACCAGAGGAGGTATGGAGGAAGACATGTAACTTATTATCTGATGGCATTCTATACTACCAGCAAAAAGCTTCTCATAATCAAGGTAATTTGTTAGTAAACTCTATATTGCGTCGAAACACTAAAATATTGTACTCTTACTTATTACTTATTTAGATTCGTTTATCGATTCAGGTTTGAGGCTTACAGATGAACAAATTCATAACCTAGCGTTGCTTGAAATTGAGAAGCTATTGAAAGCAAACTGCAGCAGTCTTGCTTTTTTTTGAGTCTATGCCAATGCCAGATGAGTCTATAACTGACAACGCCACGAATCAGTTTATAGTTGATGAGATGTCATACGATAAAGATGCCATGAGATTGGAATTCAATGGATCGCACTCACGCTTGACAAACGAGCAAATAAAAATTTATTATAAGATTATGGATGCAATGACGGGACAGAGGTGGTGTGTTCTTTTTACTGCCACGGTGGTACCGCAAGACTTTTTATTCGAGGACGTTGTTCGGCATGCCAGCTTAGAGGAGATATAGTGCTTCAAGAGCATCAAGTGGTATTGCATCACTCTTGCTACCTAGAGGTAGGATCGCCATTCTAGGTTTGGTATTCCTATTATGTCACGAGGAATCAACATGCAACAAGTTGAAGCCGGATTCATGTCACCGCTTACTCAAGCAAACCAAACTTATAATTTGGGACGAGGCACCGATGACCAATAAACATTGCTTTGAAGCACTCGACAGAGTCTAAGAGATGTTATGAACGCCTAGATGATCCTTTCTTGGATTAATAGTTGTATTTGGTGGAGATTTCAAAAGATTTTGCCGCTTGTTCCCGTGGTAGCAGCATTTGATATTGTAATGCTCTCCGTCTTTTCGAGACCGTGGATTCATGTGAGGTTCTTCACCACAAAAATATGCGATTGCGTAAATCAGAAATTCTCGCAATTATCATATGAATTGTTCCGTTATATTGTTCCTATTAATTGACACATTTTTTTACTATTCAGTCCGGATCATCAGCTGCTGAGGTTGGTGAAACTAAAGATTTTGCCGAGTGGATACTACAAGTCGGTGATGGAGTTGCGGGAGAACCCAATGATGGCGAGGTAGACATCAAGTTACCTGATGACATACTTATTCGTGAAGTAAGTGATCCTATCTCCACCATTGTAGATTGGACATATCCTTCCCTTTTGGATCACTTAGCCAATCCAACTCTCGATCCGGAATACTTCCATCATCGTGCTATTCTTGCACCGACTAATGAAATGGTCAACGAGATCAATGATTATGTCATGTCCAAAATGCCTGGTGATTCTATGGAGTATTTGAGTGCTGATAGCATAAGCAAGACCGAGATAGTAGATAGTGATATGGAAGAATTATTCCCAATAGAAGTCTTGAACACTATTAGTTGCTCGGGCCTACCTAATCATAGAATAGTGCTTAAGAAAGGATGCATGATCATGCTTTTGAGAAATATTGATCAGGCTTCAGAGTTGTGCAATGGAACAAGGCTTATAGTCACTAATCTGGGGAAACAAATCATAGAAGCAAGAATGATATCTGGAATGAATGCTGGTCGAAAGGTTTACCTCCCTAGGGTGACTATGATCCCATCAGATGAGACTAAATTTCCTCTAAGTTTTGATAGGAGACAGTTTCCTATATCCGCTTTGGTAAATGACGATAAATAAAAGTCGTGATGCCTCTCTCAAGTCGGCCTCTACCTACCTTCTCCTCAGATTCACCACGGACAACCTAGATGTTGCCTTCTAGAGTTACAAGTAGAAAGGGACCGAAAGTACTAATATGTGATATAGAAGGTAAGACGCATTTACGCATACAACAAACGTGGTTTACAAAGAAGTTTTCGATAAATTATGAGGTAAATTTATTTTATCATATACATTAGTTAAGATATATATATTTAAGGCTAATTTTTTAAGTTTCTCAATTTATTATGTAACTAATTGTATATCCTTATACGTTTTCAGGTACGGATGGCATAATATGAAGTCAAGTCTTACCAATAATTTTTTCGGTTTTACCTATCATAAACTATTATTCTTATACTTCAACAATTTGTTATTCTTACAAACTTTGGATCCTCATTTTTATAGATTGTTTTTTTTTACCAATCTTATACTTACTAATTTTCACAGTAGTAATCATTCAACAAAATTAATTCATATGGATTCAATAAGCATAGGATTGTCCTCCAGTTTAAGTGTATGATAATGCTTATATTGATCAAACTACCAAGTTGAAATATGGAACAAGTCTCATAGTTACTAATTAATGTTAGAAAGACCTTAATGTGGTTAATATAATATTAGTAATCTATGGAGTCGAAAAGGTTTTCGCTCCAATTTTGATGGTGAACCCATTCGACAAGATGAAGTCCCCTATCAATTTTGATAGAAGATGGTCAATGATATGTTAATAAATTTTGCTATGACTATTAACAAAAGTCCTGGACAATCTCTCGCACAGGTCGGCCTCTACACCCTCACCCGTATTCAAACGTGATGCATTAGGTGTTCTCTCTATAGATTGCGAGGAGAAAGAGATTCAATGTATTTATATGCGACGAAGATGTTAAAACACATGACACGACGTGGTCATTAACTTCGACATTTTATTATACGATATATTCATTTTTATTTTAACTTTTGTCTTCATGCCCCGTCGAGTATCGACGGGCCATTAACTAGTTAACCTTAATATAAAATTTAAAAAACAAACCCACACCATCAATTGTTTCTTGTTTCTAATTCTGACTCCACGGATCCAATTCCAAACTATCAGTTCAATACCCATCAATTCATCAAGGGCGCCCACTCAATTCAAGAACCTTAATTCCCCGATTCAAGAACCCTAATTCCTCAATCAAAATATTCTAACCTTCAATTGCTATCTGAACATTGGAGCGTCTGCTCTCTTTTCTTCTATCTTGCTCTATCATGGTGTCTCACTTATTCCCTTGATATTAACCAGGATGAAGGTAAATTATCTTCCAACTCAAATAGAGCAAGGAAGAGAAGCCAAGGCATGAGCTCATTAGTTCCAAACGAGATGAGTTTGATACTTTGATCTTATTTATATATGTTTATTCGGGCTTGAGATTGAATATTACCTTGTTTCAGTACTTTCCGAGCCAAGTACGAATGTTTGCTTGAGCATATAAATTTTTTTTCCACTAACTAAAGCCATCTCCAATGAACTATTTGTATATGGAACAGCCACTGTAAGCTTGTAAGAATACGGGAAAAATAATTTGATGGAAGAATGGAATGGCATCTCAAAATTGCATAGATTGCAAAGTCATACACAGATATTGTTGTGTAATTTCCTTGAAGTTACTGAATACCAACATAACAAATCTAGAAAGGAAAAACAAAATCTCAGAAAGCAAAACAGTCAACTAGATTTGATCGGGCAATCTCAGCCTTCACTAGTATCTTGTAAAATCCCTCATCGAGATGTTATATATATTTATTATGTTGGCAGGATTTTGCTCGTAGAGATTTAGATGATGATTGAACATGTGAAAGAATTATTAAAATTTATTTAATATTTTTATATTTTATAAATATAATTATAAAACAAGAACTAAGTGAATAACTAAAGGGCATATTTGGTAAACAATTTATTGTACAACTATTATATTATTATTTTAACTATGTGCGACTACTATATCACCATAGAAAACCCCAAGTGTCTAATGGTAAAAGATTAATTAGAGGGTATATTTGACAAACAATTTAGACTACGACTACTATCTCATTTTAACTGTGTACGAGTACTATCTCATGGTAGAAAATCCCTACTTTGTAACTTGATACTTTCATTTTGCGTTTACAATAATAAGATGTAGATTTGGCATTTTGTTAGGCATGTTAAAATCATCGGAAGAAAATTTGAAGCCAGTATTCATTTAAATTAAGAACTGTTTCCTGTATCAGGTTCATGAATAGAATGTTTTCTTGAGAAAAGGTGCATCTTTTTCCCTCAGAAAAGTAGAAAAGTATTTGTAATTACATTAACCGTTAGAATTCAAAAGCAAACTTTTGTGGTCCTCTAAGAGCTGAAAGTCTAACCAGGTAATCTAAGAAGAGAAGTTAAATTTAATATTTGGGATAATTCCACGTTATTCGGATTATCGCATTCACATAAGAATAAGATGCTCGACTATTTATTTTTCATAAAAGATTACTCAACTATTGATCTTGTATCATACAAGGTACTCGAAGAGAATATTACAGTACTATATTTACTGACTCCAAAGCACCTGTACCCGTTCTCCTTCTAATTGTCTGCATTTGTTCAATCAGCCAAACATATGGGATGCATCTTTATAATCCATGGAACTGAAATGCTTGAAAACACTATGGAATTAATCTTATGCAAACTTGCACACAAATGGACTATTATCTGAGTTTTTTCTCTACTCTTTTACTGGTACAGGAACTCCTTCCTCTATTGACTTCACCTCAGAGCCCTTGGCCGTGTCATACGCAGCGTGAAGTCCCAACAACAAGTAGTAAACGAAGAGAAACGCAGTCCATCCTCCAAACCTATAGAACGAATACTTGTCTATCGAACCAAGAAGGAAGAGATTGATGGCAATGGAGAGTGACGGCAACCAAGGGACTAATGGCACTCCCCAAAGCTTCGGTGTACAGGCTTGAGGTACGAGAAACGCTAGCCCTGCCGTTGATAGAACCCAGATAGGAACAGTAAAGCAGTATCCTATCCATGCTGTCTCGTTGAGGCCCCAATAAGCTGCAGTAGCAGCTGAAGATGCAAGGATCAGGACGAGGAAAAAGATTAGCTTGTTGCGGTTTTCAACTGAGGTCTCGCCAGTGACATAGTATCGCCGTACAATAAGGGCCACTGCTACAAGGGAGAAGATGAAGAGAGTTGAGATTGATAGTAAGTCGGATAGGATGTTAAGGCTCGTGAAGAAGGCGATGAGTGCTGTAGCGGAAAGCATAGCAATGGTTGCGTTGATGGGAGTTCCGGTTTTAGGATCAACCTTAGCGAACCATGGAGGCATCATATGAGTACGGGCAATGTGAGTTAGGTATCGTGCTTGCCCAACCGCTCCAACAAGGAGAACTGATGTCATTCCCTTTAGTGCCCCTGCGGCGACAATGTATTGAGCCCAACTCCACCCAACACTCTCGAATGCCTTTGAGAAAGGAGCATCACGGTCAATACTTGAGTACGGTTGCATTAGGCAAAGGGTTACGGCGAGCAAGCAATATATTGCAGTGGTGATTACCATCGAGCCGACAAGGCCAATGGGAATGTCCCGAGCTGGATTCTTCGTCTCCTCAGCCATGGTTGAAACCGCATCAAATCCAACATAAGCAAAGAAGAGGACAGCTGATGCCCTGAAGACACCACGGACACCAAATGGTGCAAAGGGAACGTAGTTGCTCCTGTCGGCTTTGATAAGTCCGCATATAATGATGAACAAAATCACCACAAGGTGAACTACAGAGGCGATGTAGTTAAGCCTTGAGGAGCCTTTCGTGCTGAGAACTGCGATAATGCAAATGAGCATAATCACACCGATAGCTATGGGGTCAAGTTGGTTGTATCCTTCCTGTAGGCTGTGAGCATGGATACGGAAATCAGATGGGTCTTTGCCACAGAGTGTGGCAAAGTAGGCTGTCCATGAACGGGCCACTGCAGCCCCACCGATTACATACTCGAGAAGGATGTTTCCAGCTGCGATGAAGGCCATGAAATCACCAAGCTCCACCCTCAAGTAAGCAAATGAACCACCTGCAGGATTATCATTTAACAATAAGATTGGATGGAAAACTAAACCACAGTACCGAACCTATCCAACTCGAACAAAATATTCATCCATGACGGTTTATTAGATGCCAGGAGTGTGCGTAATCATCTAAAATACTGTAACATACCTGCAACAGGGATTTCAACAGCGAACTCGGTGTAGCAAAAGACCGAAAGCAAGGCAGATAAACCAGAAACAGCGTAAGATAGCACAACGGCAGGGCCAGCATTGTCCCTAGCCTCGAGTCCTGTAAGAACGAATATTCCAGCACCAATGACAGCACCCATGCCGAACCACATCAAGTCCCACCAGTTGAGCGTCTTCTTCATCTGGTTCTGGCTACGAGCCTTCACCTGCAGTTCCTCCTCAACGCTCGACCGTGTCAGGACACGATCAATGAACCGAGAGGGAGTATGCTTCAGCGCATTGACGTAATTTCCCCAGCTCTGGAACGATTCCTCCGGGAAAAAATCTTCTTTGGAGCAGCACCCCCTCCGCCTCAGCCCCCCTCCATCACTGCTACCTTCCATCCCAGCTCCCATTTTTTCTCCTTATCTCTGCACATGAAATGTTCTCAAATTAATTCATTACAATACAGTATTATACTACTACTAGATAACTAAACTCTAAACCAAACTTAAAACTCAGACAATTTTGTATCACATATTGATCTATCCACATACTCCAAAAACCTCAAGTTCTCCTTGAAACAGAGATATTATTCAAACTAGATGTTAAATTGTTCATGATCAAATTCAAATCCAAAACCGATGTACTCTCAGCGAAAAATATCGAAAATTCTCAGTTTTTTCATCGAAATTCCAAACATCTGAGTACAATTTAAACTATTCACCCCATTCTAAATTACACTGCAGTTCTACATGACAAAAGTACAAACCATGCAAAGCATTTCGAGAAACACTCAAAAATGCCTACTTTTTTCTTTAAAAATCCAAAACATATCACAAAACCGAGATTTTGATCTACGATAGCATATAAAAATGAACATGAAGAAATGTAGCAAGGAAACTGCTTACTTCAGAGATCAACGACGATAGAAAATGGATATTTAGGCCAGCTGTGATTAATCAATCAATGAGAAACCAAATCTGACATTAATTAATCAAGCAGAGTGTAGAAGCAACTTAACAAGAGAAGTAGTGACAGATCATGGCACAGAGTCTCCAAGACAACTAATTTTTTTTTTTAAGATTTATCACTAGTATCGGTAAGATTATCAACCTTCAGTTATATTGTACTCCCTCCATTTCAGAGAAAGTATTACATTTTATTTCCAACGGCCAACTGTTTTCGAAGCTTTACTAATTACTCATAACGATAATAAGAATAATTTAATAAAATCATATAATAAAATTTTAATTACTAAATTTTCATTATATAATTTTAATAATTTATTTATCGATATCGCTTAAGAAAGAATTGCTAAAAACGCGAGAAATAATGCCATAATAAGAAACGAAATTCGGGAGTAATAAAAATGAATAGGAGACTTACATTTGAAAGTTGACCTTTTCTTGTGGCTGTGTGTGTATGCAGAGAGATGAGATGAATGTGGTGATGAGATTCAGACTATATATAGTGCTAGTTTGTTAAGACACCCACTAATCATTCTGGACCAGTCGTTTTAATCACTCATTTAATGCTGCTAATTATTTCATTTTTTAATTAATCTTGACGGTAATTACGAGTTTGAATCTTTTGTCTTCTTTCCATTTTGACTCGCTTTGTGAATCTGAATCACTTTGAGTCCAGCTGTAAGAGTGGTTGGTAGAAAGTAATTTTCTGAATGTGTTTGTGATTAGAATTGTGGTTAAAAAGGGAAGTGCCAGAATCTTTTACTTCTGGTTTACCTTTTGCGGCTAGCTACCTTTTGCAGCTAGAAGAATATTTCACCACCGTGAATCTTGCGAGATTCCCTTTTAGTTAAGAAATTGACTAGATTCACATGTCTACATGCGTAGAAAAATACTTATGTTACGTATTAGGGACGTTTCCTTTCATTGATGGCATGGTATTAATTCTCTACTGTGACCGAATGTGAAGTTTTTGCCTTTTTGGTTTTATTTAAGTCGATAAACTAAGGCTATGTTATTTTCAACTTAAAACTCATTCAGCTTCAGCCTACTTTATATATTTTATACTACAATTCAGCCACCAAGAATTTCAAATGAAGTTAATGCATCCAAGATTTTCGCTATATTAGCGTAAATTAGGATTGTGAACTTCTTGTATAGTGCGACTGATTTTGTAGTTTGTGAAATGAGCTAGCGGGTAAACTAGGGGAAGATTCAATTTAGTTGTAACAATTAAATGTGTTAAAATATGAAATGTCAAAATTTAAGGCACATCTTTCGAATTTTTCTCGATAAACTACTTAACCAAGTGTTTACGTAATATATACTTATTATAGTGTGTGAGGTATATATATGCATATGCATATAATCTATTACTCAACCTACACTTTAGTTATTTTGATAAATTCATATTAAATATATCTAGATGGGTAATGATATGTTGTTTAGCACACAATTAACAATCCATTTTAGTTGAGTAACATATTTCAGTATTTGATTCACCATTTCAGCTGAGGTAATAGTTATCTTTCTTAGTTAAGTCACTACTCAAGTAAAACTCATAACACTTATAAAACCTTATAAAATTATACTAAACATAAATTTTCAAAACTCAATTAAAATTTAGTCAGACATTATGCGTTAATTGAAATTTTGTGTCAAACAGTCCGTGTGACAATAGATGTGACATGCGTCCAATGTATCATGAGTATACATAAGAAACAATGGCATCAACGTATGAAAGCTAACGATTTTTTTTTTTTTTGAAACGGCAAAAATATATTCAAAACGGGATAAATTCCAGTTTTACACGAGCATAAGGAATGCTCCTATAAGCACCATACACACCAAAAATTATATTACATTACATCAAAATTCGGCTATACATGAGAGTAGCTAGCCTAAACCTTCTCCATTCTCCAATTTTCAAGAGATAAATCATGTAGGCTCTTTCCATTACCATTACCAAATGGCTACCAACTTACTTCCAAACATAGAGAAGCCAATTGTTCAATCCACTTTCTGGGTCAGCCTTTATCCTCAAACCTTCACCATATTCCTTCACCAATTTCAAATTTGAGTAATAAAGATTTAATTTTTATTCCAAGAACCAAACCACACACCCTATATTTGCCGACGTCCCTTACACCCTATGCCTACAAGAGGCAGTTTAAAGAATTTAAGACTTGGTCATAGGTTAAAGTCGAGAAACCAAGAAACTATGCTAGTTGCACCCCTCCACCCTATGTTCCCAAGTTGGCAAGTGGCAAGAAATTTAAGAATTAGCCATAAACGAATTTCCAATCACACTATTAGCAACACCCCTACACCCTATGCCTACAAGAGGCAAGTGGCAAGAAATTTAAGATGATGTCACGATGAAAGAGCCAACTCGTCCATATTTACTAATTCCCTACACCCTATGCTCGCAAGTGACAAGAAATTTAAGGTACCAATATAGTATCAAGGATCTCGATAAGGAATCCCAACAAAGCACACCACAACCCCTCAAGGTATTTAAGGTTAGATCGCTATGGTTTAACCCCTTGAGTTATAACTCGAGTTGCTTTCAAAACAAGACACGATATCAAATTTTGCTACCGAGTGCACTTACCCATAACCAGGGCGCACCCACTGCCATCACAAAAAGAAGATCTCCACCTACCTGCACACAAATATAATCCAAAACCCAAAATCACTTTCTACCATATTAGGTAGCAAAAGTCATTAGTGAACTTTAAAAATAAATATGAAAATTCAAAACCATCCAGAACTTGGCATAATTAAAGTAAAAAAGCCACAAGCCACTTTACCTTTATTTCCTCCACGCCTGACCCACCTGGACTGCTTCAAATGGTTTTGCATGTAATGACAACCAAGTACCCCACGTTGGGTCAGTATCCATCCCCTTTCCACTTTTGACTTTTCTTTCACCATTTATATTTGCAATTCCCATACACCTTTGATTCCACCTTGCGTTTTGATGGATTTGTACGCGTACATGGAAAAGGACCATTGACAGAAAAGGACTTTTTTGGTGATTATCGTTTGTATTTAGTGACCATACTTATCTTCGGCTGTCAAAGCTACTAATTATTACTAAGCTAACGAAAAATAAATTATTTTAACTTGCTGCTTAGTTGTAGCAAAGTACTATATATGTGCCAGAACATAATCGTGGATTTGGAGCATATGGTCTTTCCCTCCTCCCCTCTAAAATTAGTTCTGATCTTTCTGCCTAGTATGTTAGATTAAATTGTAACTTGCTTAGTTTATCAAATTAATATGCTAGCTAGCTAAACAAGTAATCTACATACATAGAAGTAGCCAAGTACTATGTGACAAAAAAATATATGTCCCAAATTATCATATTTGCAAATTAAATACTACTAGACCAAACACTTGAGCAAAGGGACCAAGCTATAGGAGATTAGGACATGCATATTCATGCTGAGGAATTGAGGATCAAGGATCGGTATTTAGGTATTTAGTGGGAATACGACTTTTGCCCGTTGACTGTTCATTCCAAGTCTTCAGATTCAACAGCCTACATAGATCACGTAAAAGTCCCATAATGTTTTACGCTCAAATCTCACTTTTAAGTTGTGATCTAGTTAGAAGTTCGTTTTAATACGATAATACATTTTACGATCTATAAACTTAGTATAGCAATTCCAAGCGAAAAATAAGTTGATACCTGATGATCAACTAACTAAGTAGATGGGTAATGTTGAGAGCTAATAAATAAGTTGATTATATTACGTTTAATAACTTGTCAGATCATGTACTATTAGTTAGTGGAGAGTATGGAGGTATTTGGCGTGTTAGCTATTGCTTTTCTTGTTTGTATTTTAACAATTCTCCTGTTTATTAATATGGATGAAGAAGTAAGATTAGAAGTAGATCAAATGTGAACGTAGATGGATAATAAACTTAGTGAAATTCTTGTAGCGGCCAACTCTGATACTAGTAATGATTACTATTTATGTAAATCCAAAGTTGAACATAGTTTTAATGGGAATGTGAATGCAGCTCTTATTGAAGGTGCGCTCATATTTTCAAAATTTTAATAGGCAACAAATTGAAAGTAAAGTCAATATTACGAACCACAACTCATTATAAAGTTTGTAATATGCACATTGAGAAATATAAGCTAAAGATTACATAACTTGAATTTTTTATTTGCGGGGTCTATATATTATTCGAATTCGAAGGTTAGTCCAAGAGTAACCGCATGAAACTCAAAGAATCTGAAGCTTATCGATTAGTGGCCGGAACGTTACCTACGATACGGTCAGGTTCGACTAAGCCCAACCGCTAGGCCTCACTTTTCTAGGCCTGTGCCCAATTCCTAGACCTGCTTTTAATTTTTTTACCAATAAATGGAAACAGAGGAATTCAATTAACATACCCTCCGTCCCTATAACTTCATACATTGTGATTAAGCAGCTTTACGAAAAGTTAAAGAATAATAGAATATAGAAGATGTTGAAAAAGTGTACTTTTAGTAAAGATGTAATTTGAAGAAAGCTAGATTGCTTATTATTTGTCATGTAGCTTTTTTTTGAATGTATTAAATTCGCGACGACTAAAATGGCAAACGATGAAGCTCATGGCATGACATATAAAACGGCTTGTAATCAATTTCGCCATTGCCTCCTCGCCTCTTTTCTCGATTTCTTCTTCAAATTTTAATTTATATCAACATCCATTAATACCTCCATTCAATTCCTCACATTTCGAAGCAAAATGGTGGTTGTTCATTATTATTATAGTTCTATTTTTTATGTATATAAACATGTTTATTCTTCATCCTAATCATTCATACAAATCTATTTTAACCCAATTCCAGTTCAATTCTATTAGGAATTTGGTTTGGCTTATTGATTTTGATAATAAAACAATAAAATGGTTGGATGCAATTTGCTCAAGTAGTTTGGTCATGTTGAGAATTTCACCTAAAGACTGCCGCTAATCTGCATTTGCAGCCTCGTGTTTTAATTCTTTTTTTGTTTTTAATCTTTCTTAGATTCTCTGATTTGTGGTTGGAAATTTGAAATTTCAATTTCAAGATCCAACTAAATAGCTAATTGTTAATTGTTAAAGTTGGTTATTAAGAAGGGGCAATAAGGCAGTAGTTTGTATATAAAAGGGCTGGACCGTCTGGCTTAAGTAGTAAAGTATTTTTAATTGATGAGTTATCGTCTTGGATAGTTGGAGTTGGACTAATTGCTGAAGTGCCTCTTAAGTTGCTGGGTAAGTGGGTAATGGTATTGGTGTTTAATTTTTTTAGTCCAGTAAAAGTTTTCGAAACTAATGTCACAAGGCCGATCAACGGTTTAACGATGATAGCAATTAAGAAAGATATCGCAAAGAAAGTGAGTTAGGAAGAGTTAATCGATGATTTTGTTTTAGAGAACATTATATGATTTGCATTTTCTAGTGATTTCAACCGTTGTAATATATATTTTAAAAGTATTTAAGTAATTGTATCGGATGATTTTTGTTATTTCTTTTCAATAAAAATATAATACTATTGTATTACTCCCTCCATTTCAGATAAAGTGTTACAATTTTGATTTGCACCAATTTTAAGAAAAAGTAGAAAGATGTTTTCCCCGATTATTGTAGATTAACTGAGCCAAGATATCAGAATAAAAAAGTGAAAGGTAGCTTTTATTATTTAACTTTAAATCAGAATATTTTTAAACGTTTAAACTGAAACAGAACACTTTCTCCGAAATGAGAGATTATTTAATGGCCTGCGTCTGAATTTCGCATGCGCCGAGACGACCCTGGATACGATATCAAAACATGGTAGCTGTCCCCAAATCTGCAAGGGGTGCCATGTGGGATGGCATGGTTGATACTGACATGTGTGAAGGACAACATATATTTAAGGAGAGGTGCCTGTTACACTCAAGGTTTGAGAGAGTTTGATCGGTGTGAGAATTATGACACGTTTATTTGTGAAAAATCCTAATAGCTTACAATTTACGCATGCGTATTATAGAACGATCTTAGATCAAGTGATTCAATGTAAAGTTTTTCGTGTTTGTCTGAATGAGCAACAATCTTACCGAAAGATACATGTGTTTGTTTGTGAGGCTAACATATCATCTAAAAATCAATCTATTAATGATGTCATTGGTCCAATTGATTTGACCTAGATGGATTAGTAATTTGAATTCTATCATTTGCGTGAGTTTGATTATATTAATAGAGCATAGACAGCAACGGGTGCACGAGAATAAATTCTAACCACCTTGATTTAGGACCCATATATGCGAGTGCTGAAAAGGTGAACTTGGATGGAATTTCTCGTGAGCGGGAAATTTTCTGAATAACATACATGTCTATACAAACTTATAGAGCCCAGTAAATGACATTTCCACAGATAAAGATTACAGGCCAGTCCAAACCAACAGCCTACATTAAGTAAACGGCCAGTCCAAGCCCACATTATCAGGCCCAATGATAGCACCAGCCTGAGCCTCAAACCCACAAATTAGTCAAGAACTCAAAATGACAATTCCCACTCCCAGTTTTTGACATTCTAGACGTTCAAAGTCTAATGATTTGTCTAGTTTGATTTGATGATTAAAATTTATTTACAAATGTCTTCCCTTGGAGATCACAATTCTACCCTCCACCTCACCATTTATTGGATATATATAAACAATGGTGATTGACATGTCCAATGCTTTTGCATTATTGGATTCCTATAATGTGATACATGTCCATACACACGTCACACTTGGGTTGGAAACCTCCTCCAAACATGTGGGTGAAGTTGAACTCAAATGCGAGCTAATTTGACTCGAGAGTGGGTGCTTGATTCGAGGCATGTGCGTTCTCAATAAATCATACCTGACTGAGATAATAACTACATGATTTTAAAAAAGATTCAAGATATAGTGATTGATATGAACTCCAAAGTAATTTCTAAGCCCTTCCGCATAACCCACACGAGAGCATCAATTGCACAACCTTCTTCAGGAAGGCAACATTACAATAATCTTCCTTCGAGGTTTGAGAATAATCGTACTAGGCGTGGCACAAATGCTTGTGTGGACATTATGTCAAAAAATGGGATACGAGCTGAGGTTGAGAGACTACACCTTTGAGAGTAACCCCCACCATGGCTCATCCAGGGTATTTAAAAAGATGTTAAGGACATGATGTCCACATAATTTATATCCTTTTAGTAGTCGGTCACATTTTTTACTTTTAAATTGAGAAAAAAAATTATACGTCTCATAGTTAAAGGTATTCGTCATTTATCTTTCGAAAATCAGTCTAGGTATCATCCTTATAAATATTTAATATTTACTTTTATCACCTGATTTGTTCGTGGATGTATCAAATTGTAGTTAAGTGAATTTTGAATTATTTGACTTCTATATTATGGACTGAGGTGGAACAATTAGATATTACTACCACAAAAACATTAGACAAAAAACTTACTACTTGAAGTAAATTAACAGGTCCGAGCTCAGATGTGGCACGGTCATCATCCAATGAGGAAATTTAGAAGAATGTTAGCTCCAGTGAACGACTCGCAACTTACTTTTGTCTATTGCAAATATAGTCTCAATGTGGATCTGTAAAAGGTTATAGGAATTGTCTGACTAATTAATATTGTTGTCCATGATGTCCCTATTTCATTTCGTCCTTAGTTTGAGATTTTTGTCCACCATAACTTGATAATGTATGTAACCAATGTCCCGAACAATATGTTATACATCCCTCGCTTTGTTTCAAAAACAAGTTTCGAGATGTTTGTAATCTTGCATATTTTATATTTTGACTTTTTAAAAAAAGTTCCGTGATAGATTGCTACAATATGTGCTACATCTATAAGAATAGCAGATTACTTTTTTATCCACCCAATAATATTTTCCGAATCTCTTAAGAATCAAGAGTATTTATTCAACTTTTTTATGTTATTGTTTTCCTTTTTTTTTTTTTTTCGTCACTTTGATTTTATTTATTTTAAGAGGCAAAGTGGCAGTAAATGCTTAGAAACGTATGCTCGTGATCGGCGTTACATCAGTGAAATTGACGCGACGAGTGTTGAGTTAAAAAGTAGGTGCAGAAGAAAGGGTTGTATGCAAGAAAAGAGAGAGTTGAAAAACGAAATAAAAAAAGAAGATTTAAAAGAATTAAGTGGCCTTTCCTTGGAAAAACAGATACTCGAAATAGCCTATGATAACTGCAACCAATTGTTCAACCCATTTTCCATTTCATTTCATAATCCCATTGTCTTCGTGCTTGTTGAATCTTCCAAGTCAGAGATCTTTCTTCCATCCGTCCAAATCCTCTGCAACAACAACTATACATACGTACATACACACACGGTTTCGGTTTCAATATTTGTTGAAGAAGGAACCTAGACATTGAAACGAGAAGAAGAAGATAGGCGCAGATCCAATTCAATTCAGATCAGATTGAATTCAAATCGAATCAATGCAATGTCGGCTAACCGGAACGGAGCAGAAATAGAGCTAGCCGATGACAATGACATTCCTTCCGGTAGGGGAATTGGCGGTCGCAAGTACGCGCCTGTTTTCGCCCATGACCACGATCGTGCTGTGCTCGAGATGTCCTCGATTGATCCCTCTGCACCTTCCTCCTCTGGAGTAAAGTGAGTTACCTCCATTCCTCTTGCTTTTTTACTTCGGTTTCGTGTTTATTTTGCTGAGTATGATGTGTACGCTTCGGTTGATTGTGAGCTGTGACGGTGATTTGATTGTTAATGGATCGTCTGCCGCACGCCATGGCAGAGCTTATGTAGATTACGGCAATGCGGTTAGTAATGTATTGTGTAAAGTTTACCGGAAGGTTTAGCGAATAGTTGTTTAACCTAATCTACTTGGTTGCTTGACAAAGGCACTAGACTACTGTGTGTGGATAGAGATTTGCCTGCTTGGTGTATATTAGGTCCATGGTTAGTATGATTATACAGATAGAGGTTATGTTGGAGTGAACTTCATACCGGGAATGGTTTTGTTGATTTTCTGTGCATTTGTTCAGTGTAGTACATAATTACATATAGTTTAGCTAGTGGAGATATGCTTATTTTCGTAGCCAATTGGATTGGCCATATCACATGTTATATTGTTAACTTTTCATGATGATCTGTGAAGTGAAGGCTGGTGAATCAAAACATGCCGAGAAACCTTTAATTGAGACAGCTCTCTTCATATGAAAGTTGTTCGGATGTCATAGATTTGTGTTGAATTACACTTTCACAGAAGTAGATAGTAGAGTGAACTAACTCTGTGGATTCCGGAGGTATTAATATCTTTAGCACCGAATAAAAAAATCCCTAAGGTGAAGTATATATTTCTAGGAGACACTTCCTGCAGTGCAAAACAAATTGCTGAGTAAACTATTGTCGGCTGGTGATGTCTTCGAATCAGGATCCTTTTATGTGCTCAATCCTCATCCATTTTTTCCTTTTTCTTTTCTCTGCAATTTTTCACATTTACTCTATTAGATCATGCTATATTTCTATAAAGTATTCACGTAATCATTATTTGTTGTTGATCCTTTTACATAAATGTTGCTGTGATACTGCCAACTCTGGTTTATTTAGTATGGAAGTGCATCGGGTTATCACATATGGCCATGGTAATTGATAATCTTTGACCAAGTTCTAGGTCCAGCATATGGTTCGTATGTCTGGACTCTGGTACATCAAGCTGAACTTATTACCTCTGGCTATACCTTTATATGGTTAGGTTTGGAATTTGATTGTATCATTTTACACGGTGCTGCAATTGCTTCTAGTTTTAGTGTTTTATTTGTGACTTTTCTACATTTTTAAAGCATTATTTTTTATTCTAAGATCCAAAGAATTTTATGTTTTGCTGGTTCTCTTTTCATTCGGTCGTTGAAGTTTTTGGTATATTCACTATAAATTATGTATTATCCTAAACACCGTGCATTTTTGCAGAAAAACTAATGTTAGCTCTGGTTCTGAGGGAATAGATGGATCTGCACCCAGTCATGGAGGTTCTAGTGACTCTCATACTGAATCTAAGTTGGAACTATTTGGTTTCGATTCACTCGTCAATATTTTGGGGCTTAAGAGGTAAGGCTTGAGTGATATTACATATTTGTCATTGTCTAATGTCTAATGAATTTATCTTGATGATATGAATGCCGTATTCATTTATGGATAACATGTAAATCGTTCATGAATTGTTGTTTGTGTATTGAGTTTATTTTATATGAGTTGGTTGTTTGTCTTTACTGTTGAGTGTTTTGATGAAAGTTTATGTCAGTATGACAGGTGATCAGATTCCAGTGCCATCCAATCCTAGAGACGGGGAAGATGTCGCGATTAGCATTCAGCATCCAAAGGTACCAGTAACTTGCACGTATTATTCTCAATTAACCATATGCTGTCTTTGGTTGTCACTTGTAATCTCATCTTTAATGAAAATGTTTGCACGGCTGTTTTTCTGGAGTTAACATGCTTATGATAATTTTATTATTTCTGCAAAGTGCAAAAAATAATGGGTGCAATTTTATTTTTTCTGGCTTGATTATAAAATATTTAAAGCTGAAAAGTGAAAATACATGAAAGGGTGATAAGCATCTAATGAACCAGTTCGAAGTCTAGTATTGGATCTTCCTGAGTGTGGATTTACAGGAGCTTTCCTTAGTCAGGCTAGTATAAGATCTTCTTTCTTTATGTTGTCTGAACACAGGAGCAAATCAGATGTATTTTAGTGTACACTGTTAGTATTCAATATAGTCTCAGGTTTTGTGTTCCCAGCATATTTTGTGTTTGTTTACTTATATTGTTAAATTTGTCGAAGGTTTTTCAATATGAATTGTCTGTCAGTGTATGTATCTCTATAAATCTCTTTTGAATACTTCCACATCTACAATCCTCCTTTCATAGGTAAATGAAAATGGACTTGGTGTCTTTTATCCTATCAATGTAGTATAAGTCTCATCTTATCATGCAGAATGCCAGTATCAAATTGGGGACAATGATGGGTGTGTTTGTCCCTTGCTTGCAAAACATTTTGGGGATTATTTACTACATCAGATTTTCATGGTGAGTTACATGCCCTTGAAATAATGTCTTTTTACAGCTTTTTTTTCCCTTTCAATTCCATTCCCAGGGACTTATGATTCTAGATGCTGAAAAAATTTGTGTTTATATTCAATATGAGTGTCTGAATGCCTTCTCCCCTTTCATTTGTTATGGTGTATTTGGATGTCGTAAAACAGAGAAGTAAATTGTTAAATTATTTGCATCAAATGTAAATTTTATTTGGATAAGGAATGAAATTTATGAAATAAGATAAAAGTAAGAAAACAAATATTCTGAAGTAAAAATGGTTTGTTCTAAATTTAGTATATACATGCCTTGAAATATGAGAGAGACCGGGTGAAAATTCTAAATATAGGATATAGAGAGTGAAATGATTATTATAGGTCGTCTTAGTGTGGGTAACTGCAAACATTTAGTGTAATAGCTGATAGTGCATTAACTAACTTTGCTTGGAAATATACTATAGATAGCATTTACAATAAGGTCTAATTCCTATGATTCAGTCAGCTTGTCTAGGAAAAGTTTCTAATTACAAAGATCTAGTCAGCTGTCAGCCTATCCAAGGAAAGTAAAAAAAAAATTACAGGTACTTAATCTCCCTATACTGTAGAGAAATATATTTTCTTAATGAGGCATGGTCTTCCCTTCGACATTTATCTGGCGCATACTTTTAGGACAGACAGCCTGATCTTATTGTTGACATTTATTTACCTTTGAATCTAGGGAACATAGAACTGACGGTAATTGAATTTGGCTACCTAGATATAGAATCTTTGTTGCTTGCATGTATTGCAACGGATTTTAAGTTACACCAAAGAAAGAACATGCCTCAGTTTTATTTCAATATAAATCAGAATTTTTTTTTCTAATCTTATCTTGACGACATTCAACTTTTGAAACTATGATATTGTAATGTTGGCCATTAGACCAAGTTCTATAATGCTCTATATGCAGGGGTTCCTAGTTTCTGGATTATACTTTATTACGTGTTGAGCCCGATTATGTGCAACGCAAACCTGATTGGTACTTCGAAATTCTTTATGACCATTTCCATATTCTCATACGGAGTCACTGATGCTGCTATCTGGTAGTTCCATGGGCTTGTTAGTTAATCTAAACCAACTTAATATGATACCGCATGAATTGGACCAGGATCTTCCCTAGCCTGAAATATACTTTATAACTGAGTGAATTTCTGAAAATATAATTTTATTATATTTATAATCTTCAATTATGTGGGTTAGTATTCCTTGTTTTGGATGCTCATAGAGATTTAGGGTAGCATTTGTGTGTTTTTATTGGTGGCTTTACCAGTTACATATGAGTGGGAATTCAGGTGTGGTGCTTAACATTTTATAGAGTTCAGTGGATTTTTGTAAGAAATCCAAACGGGCAGCACTATGATGAAGATATGAAAATATTTTAGATATAAATTCCGTCACTTGCTTATGTTGCCTCCCGGTCTGTACTGTATGAATTTTATTTTCTCCCCTTTAATATCTAGTCTGCTTATGAATAGGATTGTGGGTATGGCTGGGATTGGTGAGTCACTATTGCTGGTTGCTTTCATGTACCTGTACTTTCCTTACAACTATATCATTGAGTGCAATTGCAACTAATGGTGCAATGAAGGTATATTACAATTTCTTTGCAATTGATCTCTTGTAGCAGGATATACCTGGGAATAGTTTATTCGAATGTGTAAATAATTGATTTAAAGGTATATTTACATCTTTTCACTATCTGCCAAAATCTAGGGGGGAGGACCATATTATCTCATTGGTCGTGCCTTGGGCCCTGAGGTTGGAGTAAGCATAGGTCTTTGCTTTTTCCTTGGAAATGCAGTTGCTGGAGCTCTGTGAGTATATGAATTGCTAACTCTACATGTGTGCTTTCACTTTCTATCTCATAGCATAATATAATGAATTATGCCATTTTCATGTTCATGTAGTTATGTCTTGGGTGCTGTGGAAACATTTCTGAATGCTGTACCACAGGCAGGGCTTTTTAGAGGTAATTGACACTACAAATAATTATCAGTTAATAAACAGATATTATATTTTTTACCTGATTTTTTTTTAAAATTCTGTTTAACACTTGTTCTATGTTCAGTTTTTGTTCTTTTGTGCTCCAATTATATTATATTATGAGGAATATCATCCTATTATGCTAATTAGCAGAATGTATGGTATACAAAATTAGATTATTCCCATGTATATCCGTAGCATCTCGATCGGTTCCATGATTTCTGAGGATATGCCAGTTGATGCGTGTCATTCATATATTAGTGTCTCAACTCTCAAGCCTATTGCCTTTTGAACACCTTATGTACACAAGCAGCTAGTGAAAATACCCTATAACAACAGTACACCACATTATGTACTATAAGTAAGCACCACCTCATATATTTGAAACTTGAGTACTCTAAACTAGTGAAAATAACTGATTTAATTAATGAGTGTGTCCTCGTGGCAATCCAAATAATGCATGCAACAATATGTAGATCTTCGGTAGCTGTGAATTGAGATTTGCATTCACTCGTTTGTTTTATTTAATTTAACTTTATTTCCAAATTCATACTATTTGATATTGTGAAGGTCGACCACTTCTAATATGCCTTTCATATGATCCTTATCGAGTTAAACAAACGCGTTATGATCAGATTAATCTTGCCATGATACTAAATATTTTTGTTTGCTTTTGCATTTTGGATGGCAATTAAATGGTCTCAGCAATCATTTCTCTTTTATTATATGTTTTTGGTTCTATATAACAGCGTTTTGATTTTGTTATCTAAATTTCCCTTATTCTTGTAGATGCACAGACTTTTGTGAGGGTAAATGGCACAGATGTTGCACAGCCTGTTACAAGCCCCAGTTTACATGACTTGCAAGTTTATGGGATTATAGTGACCATCATCTTATGTTTCATAGTTTTTGGTGGAGTAAAGATGATCAATAGAGTTGCTCCGGCGTTTCTTATACCTGTCATATTCTCAGTGATCTGCATATTTATTGGGATCTTTGCAGCCGGAGAAAATCGGCCAGTAGGTTAGCTGTTCATTTTTTCCCCTCGCCACTCTATGTTGTTTGATTTTTGTTTGTCATAAAACCTTTAATAGATAGCGTTTGATCTTTAGGTTCACATTTTAAGTAGTTGGTGATGCTGGAAATTAATATGCCTGCTTATTGCTTGCATCCATTGACGTGGTTAATAGTGCTCTTTCTACAAAGTTAAGTTATACTCCCTCCATTTCACTAAAAGCTTACAATTTGCCATTTTGGGCTTTTGATTTAAAATTCAAAGCTTTACATTTTCTTACATGGAAACCCATTATATCCAATTCTTAATGTTTTAATCATTTCATACTTTATCTATTATCTCTCTTACTTTTTACCATCTACATACTACTTTATCTATATAAACTTTGCTCATTTACCTTGATAATTGTGCCAATTCAAATTGTAAAGCTTTTACTGAAATTGAGGGAGTATATTCACAGGGAATATTGTTGACTTTCACGGTTTATCTATTTTTCCATGATGGTGTTTCATAATTTTTCTGGAATCATAGTTTGAGTTATTGATTCTGGTGTTGGTACTTGAGATTCTTGATTTTACAAATTGTAATGCAGTTTCCGGGTTATGCAGTATTCAGCTTTAGAGACATATATATGAGTCCTTTAGGGCAACAACGTGCATTTAAGTGTATCATGATGACCATTAAGTGCTTGTAATGGTCACTTAAGCACTGCTTCTTTTTGTAATATCAGTGAGATTTACCAACATCCATTTCCTTTTGGATTTCTTGTTGTCCATGTTCCCAGAAAGGTTTTTATTCCCATTGAAATTATTATGTGCAGGACTAAATGGCCACTGTATACTTTCTTCTTTTCAGCGTGAAGTATATTTTTTTGACATTTAATTGTTCAAAATCTGAATATAACACGGACTCATTATGCTAATGTTGTGAGAATCCAAATCTGGTACTTTATGTCTGGGTGCAACGATTCTTTACTTGAAAGTTGGATGATGACATGACATAGAACATGTTTAAGTTTTCAGCAAGGCAACTTGTTTTCGTTAATTATCATTGGTTGACAATTAAGGATAGGATCTTCAGGTAAACAAAGCAGTTGCAGTTCTTTTCTGAAGTCCAGCTAGCCTTCTTTTAGGCGTGTGCCATCGATTCAGTTGGGAAATTGAATTGAACCAGTGATACATATCTAATACTAGTTCCATATAGTCATTCACTCATTTGTGTAATGCATATGGAGCATTAATGTCTGAAGAATTGAGAAAGTTTCCAGAGAGGGGATGCAGGGAGTCTAGGAGTTAGTTTGAGCTGTTGCATATTTCTAACCTCTCTCTTTTATTCATTTTAGCATTTGCATGCACCATCTTGGGCATCTTGATTGAGTCCTGTGTTTCTTGCAGCTGGAGTTACTGGCTTGAGATTGAAAACTTTCGTGGATAATTGGAGTTCAGAGTATCAATTAACCAACAATGCTGGAATTCCGGATCCAAACGGGAGAATATACTGGAATTTCAAGTAAACCAATTTGATCCATCTCTTTACTTATGCCATTTATTTCATAGCATAGCATTGTCCTCTACTCTTCTATAAAACAAACATGAAAATCCTTGTTTATATCATATTTACCTGAACTTCACCCATGTCATTTGTCAAGGAAATTTCTGTCAAGTCCTTGAAGAGTCATCTTCTGTTATTCTACCATTACTGTTAATCTAGTAGACACATGCACACAGATGATTGATAGTTTTGTTTGCCCATGTTGAAGTCAGCTAAATATATTGAAGATGAACAAAAGGAGCTATATCTTCTATTCTAACTGCTGTCATTTTTTTATTATTGCCAGCGCATTGGTGGGTCTCTTTTCCCTGCTGTAACAGGGATTATGGCGGTTCAAATCGGTCAGCTTCACTTAAGGACACTCAGCGCCCATACCTGTTGGGACTTTAGCTGCAACTTTGGCTACGCCAGCTCTATATGTGGTTTCTGTGCTGTTTTTGGAGCTCTAGCAACTAGAGAGAAACTTTTGACAGACAGGTACTTTGATGTGTACTCCAGTCCCTGTTGCTTTATACCATAGCCACAGAATGAATTTTTTCATGATTAAGCCAAATTTTCATTTTATTATTTCTGGAGGATATTCCAATATGGCAGGAAGCAATTTGTTCATAATTGTTTTGTGGATTTATCGTGTGAACTTGTTGGAGTGCCTGTAGTTAAATAGATACTGATATATAGTATTTTAATTAGTTTAAGTAGTTAAATTATAGGAGTATTTCCTGATATTATTTTGTACAATAAAATTTAAATTATCATTCCAAAAACAGTATACTGTAGAATTTATGCCTTTATTATTTTTGATTTAGAGGGTAGTTCATAGTTCGAATAGATGAACATATGGGTAAATAAACACTTTTTTTAGTTAATAATTTACATCCTACTGATTTGTGCCGAATAATTTTTCCTAATTAGGCCTAAACATGACTCGTGCAGGTTACTAACCGCCACTGTTGCTTGGCCTTTTCCTGCTATTATCTATATCGGAATCATCCTTTCAACCTTAGGTGCAGCTCTTCAGAGCCTAACTGGAGCTCCACGGCTTCTTGCAGCCATATCTAATGATGACATCCTTCCTGTTCTCAATTATTTTAAAGTTAGTGATGGGAGTGAGCCTCACATTGCTACTCTGTTCACGGCTTTCCTGTGCATTGGGTGTGTTGTTATCGGCAATTTGGACCTTATTACACCAACTGTAACAATGTTTTACCTCCTGTGTTATGCTGGTGTCAACTTGTCATGCTTTCTGTTGGATCTGTTAGATGCTCCCAGCTGGCGCCCTCGTTGGAAGTTTCACCACTGGAGTCTCTCCCTTGTTGGAGCATTGCTTTGTATATGTCAGTTTCTATTCATGCGATATAAGTTCTCTTTACGTTAAGTTTCAATACTATTCGTATTAAGCACAAACAAGCTTATGTTTGCTTTTTTTTTTACAGTAATCATGTTTCTGATCTCGTGGTCATTCACGGTGGTGTCCCTAGCCTTGGCGACTCTCATATATTACTATGTCAGCATCAAAGGAAAGGCAGGAGATTGGGGTGACGGTTTCAAGAGTGCATACTTTCAACTTGCCCTCCGTAGTCTGCGATCTTTAGGAGGTTTGTCTCTTCTTGACTACTAGTTTCATATCATTTTCAAGTAAAACCTAGCCGCACTAAAAAATTGTAATGCTGTTCATCTCAAAATAGCTCTTATTTTTCCTGTAGATCTCTTATATTCTGAATGGAATATAACAAAGTACAACGATCATATTATTAAGTTGTTTATAGAACCAAACCATGCTAATTGCAATAATGGGTTATCCATGCCTCGAACTGGTCTTGCGTTACCTAAACCTTACTTATCTTCATTTTATTGTATCATTGTTATTCATAATTAGATGTTCATGTTTACTGATGCTTTACATGTATTTAGCAAAAGTCTAGAGTTGAATACTGCCTTTAGTTCCATATATAATTGTGACTCAATTGCAAATCTCTCTCCCCCCTCCCTCCATACTTCAACTTTCATCTTTTAACAACTATCTTAGTATGCCACTGTTCTCATAAATGCAACTTGCATGTGCAGCAAACCAGGTCCACCCCAAGAATTGGTACCCTATCCCCCTCATATTCTGCCGGCCGTGGGGACAATTGCCAGAGAACGTTCCTTGCCACCCTAAACTTGCAGACTTTGCAAATTGTATGAAGAAAAAAGGCAGGGGATTGTCCATGTTTGTCTCCATCCTGGACGGGGACTATCACGAATGTGCTGAAGAGGCGAAAGCTGAATGCTGGGCCCTTGGCAAATACATTGAGTATAAAAAATGTGAAGGTGTAGCTGAAATTGTTGTCGCACCAACAATGTCCGATGGTTTTCGAGGTATAGTCCAGCTGATGGGCCTAGGCAATCTGAAGCCCAATATTGTTGTAATGCGGTACCCTGAAATATGGCGCCGAGAGAATTTGACCGAAATTCCAGCAACATTTGTCGGAATTATCAACGACTGCATTGTGGCAAACAAAGCGGTTGTGATAGTCAAAGGTCTGGATGAATGGCCTAATGAGTATCAAAGGCAATTTGGTACAATTGATTTATATTGGATAGTACGAGATGGCGGTCTTATGCTTCTTCTCTCGCAACTTCTCCTCACTAAAGATAGTTTCGAGAGTTGTAAAATTCAAGTCTTCTGTATAGCAGAGGAGGATTCTGATGCAGAAGAACTTAAAGCCGATGTGAAAAAGTTCCTTTATGATCTTCGTATGCAAGCTGAGGTTATTGTCATTTCAATGAAATCATGGGACGCACAAGCTGAGCAACAAGATGATTCCGTAGAGGCGTTTACTGGGGCCCAGGAGAGAATTTCCAGGTATATGGCTGAAATGAAGGACAAAGCTCAAAGAGAAGGAACACCTCTGTTAGCAGATGGTAAGGCAGTAGTTGTTGATGAGCAGAAAATACAGAAGTTTTTATATACAATGCTGAAGCTAAATTCGAGCATATTAAAACACTCGAGGATGGCTGCCGTCGTTTTGGTGAGTCTCCCACCACCACCACTGAACCATCCAGGATACTTTTACATGGAGTATATGGATCTCTTGGTTGAAAATGTGCCCAGGCTTTTGATAGTCCGTGGTTACCGTAGAGATGTCGTCACATTATTTACATAGTTTCTGCAAGTTTTACTTCATCTTCTTTGATTCAAAAGAATTTTCCATACTCAATATGTCAATAGCACATTAGTTGAAATGCCCCTTCTTTTCATGATGATAGTCATTTAGTTTCTCACTGTTGTATTGGTACAAATGTGGGCATGCTTGCCCACCATATCTTTTATGACTTGATTCACGTCATAACTGTTGTATTAGAGGGATTTTTTTTTTTTGACTATTCAGTCACAAGGCCTTTTGATTGAGGTAATACATGGATTCAACATGATTTAATTAGAAACCGTAAATGTTTTGGACTTTATACTCATTTTCAATTCTACATGAAACTCCATGCATTACTAACGTGCCCACCAAATTATATAAAAAAAAGTAACTTTACACATCTTGCCACCATTGAAGAGCATCTTGATATATGTAACATGTTACAACTCCGGTAATGACACAACCATGTTGTATGGAAATATTGTCCCATGCTATTCGGTGACGTTTTTTGTTTTTTGTTTTTTTTTTTTTTTTTTTGGAATCGATAAAATTATTATTGATAACAATCCCAAGAGCATAAGAGATGCATGTACCTATCTTTGGTCCATATCACCTAACAACATCCACATCTATAATTCAAAACTACACATTCCCAAACCAAAAAATCCCTCCAAAAACCTTTCCACGATATTACAAGAGAACAATAAAAGACATGAGTACTTAAACCATCGCCTCCAAACTGTTACTCCACTATCGCCCGGTGAAAATAAGATAAAGATTTCTCTTTTATCTATATTTTTCTCGAATGGGTGACAATTTTGACCTGCTCTTATAGGATTTTTCATGACCTGTATAAATCAGTATAAAACTCATTCGTTTAGGCATTCAGTAGGCTGTATTGGGCTGAATAAAGCCATATAATGAATCATAATAATGGTTAATCTGTGTTTAGTAAACTCTACTAAAATTCGGGCCAATACATGCTTATATGTCAAGCCCGCATATAAACCCATATTGTATATCTGGCTCTACAATCGTATATTCTTCAATACGTATAAATCTCCGGTCCATCTCTTCTCATCTATCACTATGTGGCGCAATTTTTATCAGAATCTTTCAGCTATAGCCTGATTATTTTCAGAGTCCTGCTAAATCTCGACATAGTTTCCATCTTTTCTTGATCTCCTTCCAATCATTAGCAAAACCACTTCCGTTGCCCCAGGAAAAAACCTAGCTACTCTTGCCGTCAACAGACTAGACCTACTGTAGAATTTTGTTCAGTTCTTCAAATTAAAGTGAATTAATTAGAGGCAATTTTTTGATGTTGATATTTTCATGTTTCATTGGTTTTCATTATATACATTCATGTGCTTGTTTCGTGTTAAGTAATTTCTTGTCCAAGTGGAATTGAATTACATATTCTTTATACTCTATTCCACTAAAATCTTTCAATTTTTCCATTTTAAGTTGCTCCATTAAAAACTTTCAATTTCCTTTTGAAAACCCACCGCTCCATTATTAATATTTTAATTCCTCTTTCATACTTTATCAATTCTATTTCTTACATTTTACCATATACTTATTATTTTATCTATATAAACCCATTTTTACTCAAACTTTTTAAAAGTTGTGCAAAAGAAAAATGGAAAGAGATTTATAGAACGGAGTGAGTATATTTTTTTTTTCATTTCTTGTTCTGATTTGATGGATCGATGCTAGCTTTTCTACCCATTTCATTATATTCTTATATTTACTATTATTAAAACGAAAAGCAAGTTCATGCTCATGGTATTGTGGTATTGTACTATGCGTCATCAAGAATCGCGAAAGTTTAAAAGAAGTAAGCGATATAATATGATTAAAAAGATTCACAAACAAATTGAACGCCTTAGTAATCTTGTTCGAGAAAATGGCATTGTCTGCATCGAACAACTGAGAGTTGATAGGAACGCATTTGGTAGGCTTTGTAAAATTTTGCCTAGTGCGGGAGGTCTTGAAGATGAAATGCATTTAGCAGGCATCTGTTTAATTTTCCATTTGTTTATGATCATTAGCTTAATTATGTGTATAGAGTTTTGTTTCCATATATATTTTCTCCGGTAAAACTAGTTGTTTTCATGCAGAAACTGTGTTATACCAATAGTAATATCAGAGACGTAAGCTAGCTGCGTTGTTTATAATTTTATGATTAATACCACATCAATTGTACATGAATTATGGTGTAGAACATTTTTTCAAACCATTTAGTACTTCACAAGTTTGACGTGATTAAATTATGAGAAGTCATAGGTCATCTTGAGTTAAAGCTAAATAGTTATTTTTAAGTGGTGTTAATAGTTAGAAGTAGTTAAATGGTATTAACAGTTCATTATACTAAACAAAGATTAGATTTGTAATATTTGGATGTACTAATCCTAATTCATACTAAACATGTTTTTATATGGGTTTATATAATATCAATATGGGTTTACATATCTGGCTATTAAGATTTGGATCATGCTACTAAACGTCAATGTAAAAAGAATTATCCACTTGACACCCATCTGAAACCTGTTAAATATAAACTTTAAACCGTAGTACATGTAAAGTGAATCAATGTAAAACTTCTAACGGTTTCCTCTTCCCTACCGCATGTTGCAATACCTCCTGGTGCTTTACAGGTTGTACCATGGTTGTACCATATGCATTAAATATTATACTGTACAACACATTAAAGCACTGAGGTAGTAACATGTATAAAATAGAAAAACTAACTTCTAACATAGTTTTACGGTATCTATTTATTGCCTACCTAACAAAGCATTTTATGGGAATTTCAACCCTTGATCGGGTTAAATGCACAATACCCCCGAGTTATTAATAATGTTTGTGAAACCTTGAGTTATCGAATTAGTACTAAATCCCCTTGAGTTATTAAAAAATGTGCACGAAACCCCTCTGAGTTAATAAATTAGTTCATTAGTTATGAAAATGTGCACGAAACCCCCTGAGTTATTAAAACATGTGCCTAAAACCCCCTCAGCCGTTTTTTTTTTTATCGTATGCAGTGCGTATTAGGTGCGACTAGGCATGTTCTTTTATGTTTTCTTACTCCAAATTAACGCGATTAGGTGGACTGGTCATTCTTAGTTTCAGTTTAATATCTTGACTTCACTTTTTTTTTTCCGTTTACATGACTAATAATGAACTGGTATATGTTGTTGATATGTGTTGACAATTTTAATTAGTGTTATCTATAATTGTTATGTATGTATCTCAGTGTTATATAACCAGTCGTGTGTGATCAATTTTTTTTATTGATTTAACCAGGAAAAAAGTAGATTTTTTAATTATTTTTTAATAGCTCAAATTTTAGTTTATTTTAATAATTTCAAAAAATTGGACTAACGAGTCCAACTGCACACAATACACATTCATCATTTATATTTATATTAATGTAATAGGGGTATTGCAATGACTTTATAAGAATACCATTGAATTTTGCACATATATAACTATGGGTTTTTTTTTTTTGCATTGATTTGGTGTAAGAAAACGTAAACAAACATCTATAATCGCACTAATGAGTACCTCAAACACTCTAAAAATAACGGTTGGGGTTTTGTCCATTTTAATAACTCGAGGGGTTACTAATTCGTTAACTCAAGAGGTTTGTGACATTATTAATAATATAACTCGAGGTGTTATGCATTTAACCCACCTCGATCAAAGCGCATTTTACCAAACCGAGGATTGAGAGAAATTGGCCATTGGTCTAATAATTGTGGAGGTCAAATCCATTTAGGTAGAACCTAAATCACCTTAAAGCTTCTAAAGTGTAAATCATTTCGTGTTTTATGTCATGCTTTTAGTTAACTTTATGTCGCTTTCAAATTATTTAGTTTATTTTTACATATTTTCAAAGCCGCAGAGTAATAATTTACATTTCTAAGGTATACATTTATAATTTCATCTTATATGCATATAGAATCTCTAAGTTGTACATTATTTTTGATTTAAAATATAATTTTGAAACGTATTAAGTATTTAGTATAGATAAAAATCTGTTTTATGTATTTATTGCAACACGCTTTAAGTAGCCGTCTTCATATTTTTAAAGTTTTGATGCTTTTTGATTTATACTCCGCTTGCACTTTCGCTCCAGGTGATCTAGGGTAGAACTTGGAACATCCATAATTTACAAGCTACGAATCGCACGAAGTTAAAAGCGAGATAAACTTGCGAAGTTTCAGTTTGGTCGGTCAAACAAACCAATTAGCACTCAATGCTCTAAAATCCTCGGTAAGTAATAAACATACCAATAAAACCGCGTCCAGCTCAATAAATCACAGGAATATACAGAATACACATTGTAGCTTTTCAAACAGAACTAAAAAGAAAAGAAAAAAAGGGTTCCATATAGATTTGTAATATGCTTGATTATTCTACAAACACGATAAAAGAATAATAGCATTAAGCACGGAACACAAATTCAGAACAAGAGGTTTGTAAGTGATATTATACACTGCCAGCCACACGTCGAGAACCCGTTAAGCATAACTCGAACATCCATCTTTATAGACATTGTACTGCTAACCAAAAACTTCACTCACATTCCAAGAGAACAAGGACCAACGAGAGCTCCACATGCCATCGTATTATGGATACACTGGCCAATCAAACAAATTAGCAACCTGTGATGGCATGGAAATGACCCAGGAAAACACAAAATCCACATGGAGTATGAATAGACTCAGTGCAATCTAGTCAACTCTTCAACTCTCTTCATCAGTTCCTCGACAGGAATGCTCATTGCTTTTGAAATTTCATCCATCCGTTTCCGGCCAAGATCTAAGAACGACTCGATTAGATCTCCATCCAAAAAGTTCTTAGATTCAACATTTTTCTTCTCACTGTAGAACGACCTCCACTGCTCATGGCTCAGTCCTCCAACACCTTTGATCACTTTCCTCAGATTTGTCTGCAGCTTCTCCAAGAAGACATACTGTTCGTGAGGAAGCGAAGCAATGACACCTATTAACCCGTTAATAGTTCCGAATATGACGGTTGGAATTTGACCAACATCAGAATCAGGCAATCTCATCACAAGCGAACCATGTCGGAATCGATTAACAAACTCCCCAAGGTGATATTCACCTACAACCTCTAGGCGTCCACGTTCCTCATCAGTTGCTCCTTCACTATTTTTTCGGACTGTGATGAGATTGTAGTTATTCTCAGCTCCAATGTAGATGTCATCATCAAGAATCTCAACAGCTGACATCCAATTTGCATTGTAGTCGCGCGCCCGCTCCTCGATAGCACCCTCCTCGTGCTGCATATAATAGCAAATGAAGATTTTAGAAGAAACTAAAATAAATTCTGAAAAACGTAACTAATTAGGTGCAAGTATTTTCACATGCTTTTAAATAAGCACTTCTTTGGTTTCAGTAAGCGCAAAGTGGTTCTGGAGGGTAAACCAAGCTCCAAACTGATGCTCGCAAAATAAGCAGAAAACAACTAGAGCTAATCTGCATATTGCTTCCTACGGTATGATTGTATTCATCAAAGCTAACCTTGACATGTTTGTTCATCGAAGTGTCATTTTTAATGTACTCTATTCCTAACATGCTCCAATTCATTTGAGTTAGTTTATAATGTTTTGGTCTAACTTTGTATGTTATTATTGCGAAGTTAACTTGAAAAACCTAAAGTATATTATTGATTCTTTTTACCAAATACGTTTTAGATTAACTTCTACCTACTTCTTAGGTCACCTCTGCTTTAACTTGGTTTCTACAACTTAACCTTCTTCTCCTAAAACATACAACTCTCTAGTGTTTTGGATTTTTGCAAAGGGTTTCAACGCTTGAAAGGAAGAGAGGAAGCAAAACAAAGCAACAAAAGAAGATAAATAAAATGGTTTCTATGTGTATGACAATATGCCCTCGAGCATACTTCAAGTCAGACATCGTTACCTTGTAAATTAGAAGGGATATTGATTTCATAAGGTCGCCCACAACAATAAAATCCCCCCTAGTTTGTACGTAAAGGGCGAGTATGTGTCCATGATGACCGCATTCAGACTGCAACTCCCGAGAACCATCATCTCGGAGCATCCATTTGTACAGCTGAATCTTCTGATTAATAGCAGCAAGCAGTTTCCCATTAAATGCATTGAGGGAGTAAACAGCTCCTTTGGTTTCTTTTTCTACAATTAGTTGGAGTTTTCCATCTTCTACGACAAAAACTAGTATTCGACCCTGAAATTATGACAGGAAACTATAAACAGTACATAAATGGTAAAAACATAGGTGCAGTAAGCAGAAGACACAAACATTAGAGATAAGGGAAGGTTTTGGAAGTTACAAACAATGAACAAAGAATTGGAAAAGGATAGTCCCTCGGCTTTTAAAAAATTAACATTCAAATTCACTATTCACATATCCTTTTTTTAAATGATAAAAAATTGATAAAAATTTGAAACAAAATTGTAAGTAGTTTTTTTATGTCAGATGAATAAAGCAACAGAAATTCAAATTGTTCAAGGTAAAAACTAATCTTTTAATGGCAATAAATTCTTTGGACCGCCCAAAATGTGAAGCGTATTGAGCTTTAAAAGGCTAAAGGAGTACAAGAGACATGCATTATAGGAAATAACAGAAACTGCAACACAACTGACAAGTAGTTACCTTGGTAGGCTCATTTTCTTCTGAAACTACATATGCAGTCCCAACGCAGTAGTAAACATTACTGTCATCAGAGAATGAGCAGCTAAGAATGGAACAGCCATGCTCAAACTGATCCAGTGGATACGTTGATATGAAGTCAAAAGTCTGGTCGTCTATGAGACGGACAAAGTGCATCTCAAGCTCCTCAGCACTTGCCTGGTTGTACTTCAAACTACATACAGCAAAGGTTCTGGTCTGTTCCTGATGGCATATACGTCGTGCTTGCTCGCCAAGCGGGATAGTGCGTATGTGAAGTTTTTGAATGTCATCAATGGTGCCAATTGTCAATTCACCTTCTTTAGCAATAGCTAGGCTGTTCCAAAAATATTGGTCATTGAAACCATAGCTCCAACAAAATGTCCCCAAAAAAAGAAGAAAGGAGATGGTAGAAAACCCAAAACCCAGAGTCCGATAAGAGTGAGAACATGCACATGCTAATTAGTGATTACTAAAGGAAACCGGTAATCTTATGAAAGTAAATTCATTCTTTACCTGTCAGGAAAGCAGCAGAGTTGAAGGGGCACATGTGGCTAACTTCTTTTAGATTTACATTACTATAAAGCAACTTCTTGTTGCTGCTGTAAATGACAGTTGGTCTATCTGAAGCAGCGAAAACATGAGTGGTATTCTTGGACGAGAAAGTACGCAGTGTGATTGGTTGTGTCCCTAAAGACACTTTTTTCCTCTCTGCCAGCTCACCATTACTAGTATTCAACACAAAATTCAAGAGATGTCCATCTCCAAGAGCGCATAACAAGTAAGATATCTGCATTTGCAAAATAAGCATAAATGTCATCTTATTGCAGTTAGATCTTGCAAGAACCAAACATGTTCCTATTGAACTATTTGATTCCAGACATCGCTTAGGAATTGGGAAGGACTATAAATTAAGAGAAGTGGAATCAGTATAACTATACAAAAGGTCAAATTTCAAGAATGAAAATTACCCCTTCGAAAGAACACAGTAGCACAGAACGAGGTATTATTTCACCTCCCAAATGCTCCTTCGTAATAAGATTCAAGTCAGGAAGCGAAAATATTCGAACGCTGATATCCGTCCACATTCCAACTGCTGCTAGTTGGCTACAATTTGGATTATCACCAATAGGATTAATGTCCAGGCATGAGATGTCATACTCCAACTGGGCATGCGTCTTTTCTGTTAATTGACCATCACCTATTTCCAGATAGACCAAATGACCTCCACCAGTAGCCAACAGAACCTGTCAACATATGCACAACAAATTCAGGAAGCCTGGACATGGAAAAAGCATAATGAGAAAGTGGATAAACACATGATATTTAAGGCTCAGTTCTCCAGAAAGAAGCCAGAGTTAAGCTTGCAGTCTACTCTATGTTATGTAACTTTAACTATGTACATTCTTCGATAAAGAACAACAAAATTATTTCTAATGAGCTCCACACAAGGTTTGCTTATAGAACTATAAACAGAAAACGAAGAAAGGCGTGGTCATGTCATAGTTCTATTTTGAAAACTCTAGAAGTAGAGATGATAACACTGCCCATGTTGACAGGCAATAATATAGATACAGTCTCTCTTGCAGAATTTTCCAAACAAACTGAACCCAACACCTAACTAGTAGGATACAAACCTGGGTGGCATTGGCTGTAACATTAACTGAATACCCAGATGGTGCATGCCATTCATCACGCAGCACTCTGGTCGTACTACTGACCAATCTGACTGAAGCTGAAGTAACCTGCATGATTAATTTTTCAGCTGAGGGCTGCTATAGCAATAAGCTTACAAGGTACCCAAGCATTATATAATATGCCCATACAATCTTCTGCACGATAGATAAATCACTCACTGCTTATTATTTAATTTATTGTCTTCAAGAACTATACATTATGTGAATGAAATTATACTCCCTAGCTGCACACCTTTCCCACTTTATGTGGCCTCAAAGACCCAACTCTTTGTGACGGTTTTTTCCCATGTAAAAGTTACACTATTAATACTATAACATATCTCAGTCATCTTTTTTCACTGTTAGAAGTAATTAAATATGCGAAACAAAGAATGAGAAGTAGCTCCAGCATCATACTCATGATTCCGAGAAAGTGTACAACAAGCCTGAACTCTTGGAAAGCGCTACACATGATACATACATACACAAATAAAGGTTAAATGCAGATCGGATGAACTCTAGCGAGATACTACTGGCACATGTAATGACTTTCAAGTATAAGCCAGCACCAATTTATGCCTATCCACCCTATCTTTTCAGGCAACTTTTACCCAATAAATGAAAGATATACATGTTTCTCACTTGCTCCTACGAAAACATCAAGGCATATATGCAATTTTTGGTATAGATATGGTCCTATTTGCAGGTTATTGCACATGGGCATCATGACTCATCAGATAAAGTAAAGTTATATTCTGATGATCTAACAAAAAAATTAAAATCAATAACAATTTACCTGCACAAGTTGATCAAATACTGCATCGTGACAGAATAATGTCTGGACACTAGAGCAAAAACCATCTATTTCAGTTTCTTCCAATTCATCCTCCATGTTCATTGCAAGAATACGCGTCTCACTGATAAAGCTTACAACCAAGAACGTATCATAAGGATCATCTGTGGCAGATCTCAAGGACCACATCCCTTTAATACCCTGAAGCTCTACAGATGCCTATAAATGACAAATTGACAATGAACAGTGATGATACTGAGGAAGTGACTCTTTTAAAAAATAATAGCTTATGACTGAGTGAGCTTTACCTGCTCATTAATCCCAATTCCATTGCGAACAATACGAAGAGAACCATCTTTATAGGCTCCTGAGCAAGTTACAACCTGACCTTGACCTTGCCTCTCTAAATCGACCACACAAAAATCCACAATTGGTCCCAAATTGACAAATCTTTCAAGAACTTCAACATATGAACCCTTTGCGTCCGGGTGAAGATTCAACTTTATAAGCTGGATTGTGGGATTCAAAACAAGTAAATCCATACGAACATAATGAACAAAAGTACAGAAATTTATTTAACAGCAACTAAAACTGATGCACATGACATGCAATTGAAGTTTATAACATAGGTTGTCTTAACAGTCAGTTACTGCCATCTGAATAAACAATAGTATGTGATTTTATGACTACGTGCAGTGGAACATTAGCAAACCAGAGGACTGTGTGAATAGCCTCACTATTCATCAAGGTGCAAAACTCCAAATTCTAGGTACTATGAAGTATAAATATAATCTATAAACACATTGTGAAATTCTGCATTGCTGCGGTAAATATCCATAATCTATTCCAAGTAAGATATCAAATGGTTAGAGTGGAAGGTCACAAACCTGGGAATCACCAAAGCTTGAGCCAACAAAAACAACAGCATTATCAAGATACGATATTGGCCAAAGCCACCGATGTTTCTCCCAAGAGTTCAATTTTGAGTCCTGTCACTCTAGCAAGTACCAGAGAAAATAACATTAAAAGACCAGAATCGCTAAATCTTTCAAATTGGGCTAATGTTCAGGAACACTTCAAAAAAAATAGTTATAACTGTCACAAAAAGGATGGAACTCAAAACAGCAAACTCACTTCTCCTTTTCATGGGTGATTACTAGGAGGTTTAGAAGTCCATTGTGATCACTCAGTAAGTAGCGAGAGCCATCAGGATCAACCCTCCCATAAGCTTTTGTGATAGACTTAAAAAATAAAACAAACACAAGGTGAGATCATGGTTACAATCTGCTGATGCAAATCTTACAGCAGCTTATTGACCTACAGGTTTAATCGGGATTGCTTTGAGCCGGAGGCGCTGCAATAGACAATATTTTCTTCACCAATAATTAGGACACCACAAAGAGGTGGTGGTACTGGGATTAACAATTCAGCTCCATTGTCAAGATTGTTCTGGGACCATGGGCCTTCAACAAAGTCTTTATCCTTCAAAGCAATCTCATACGTTTTGACATGACGAGCATCTTTGTTGTCCTGCCAAACCAGGAATATATCAGTCATAGGATGCAAGAAAATTGCAAGATGTCACAGTGGACAAACCAGAAACATGTGTCGGTAAGCAGTCTGGATTACAAAAGACTTTTAAACCAAGTAGATTCACTGGCGCACAACAAATCATCCAACCTCTAGGAGTAAGGAGACAGATATGTTCACTGAACTTTACAGTTAACAGAAGTGAATCAAACCTGGTAAAGTACAACAATGGTTGGCCTGGGGCAACCATACAAAAATTTGATATCCAAAACTTGAAGCTCCTCCAGCCTGAATAGGAAACACATACAACATTAGATTGAGAGGACACTCGGCGTTCTTTAGATTGCCGAATTACAATGAAATATATACACTTCTAAAAATCCAATGCACTTTATATGGGTCAATGGGAGCCATAATTATAAAGATAACTGCTATTATAATTTTGTCGAACAGAATATTAAACATTTAATTTTGCTAAACCCAGGCTAGTCCGGCTTCTAAATCAAAGAAAAGGGAAAGCTTTGCCTCTTTCTGTAATCACAAGATCACCTGTTTGTGATCATCTAACATTCAAGTCTCCCCGCAAACCATAGCATCATACAACTAACCTATATAGTTCTATGACACGAGGGTTCTATCTTTTAACTGAATATGAATATATCAGAAGTTGAGCATCAAATATAAAAGCCAACTTGCAATCAACCGAATTTTCAGGTAAAATAGCTGGCACAGTGGCAGCATAAAGTTTAAGGCACTAATCCAAGCATGGTATGCTCTTAAGAAAGACCACTATACATTCAGAACATAAGTAGTAGAAGCTCTCTGTGTGTAAAAATTACCTGATATTAAATGCTTCCTTGAGCTGGCCTTTATTGTCGAATGGGATGACCTAAAAACAAATAGAAATGCTCATAATCTACAGGAACGCAAAACTGTACTAAAAAGCTTCCACAGAGTAAAAAGAGATGATAGAGAATGTATAAGATCAATTCCATACTTTGAAAAGCCCATCATATAGGTGAAGTCCTATCAGTCTGCAATCCGGGTCAATTATGCCAATCTGTGCAGATAGAGACAGGCAAATGATTAACCAAGCAATCTCTTCCACAAATAAATTCACATCGACCTATTTGGATGTACCAAAAAAGATCAAGTTCATCAACACCATAACATATAAAATCCCAGAAATAATTACCTGTCCGCTGTCTGTCGGACGGCCTATTCGATCGGAAACATCTCCCATTGCCCTATTCAATGGTGGAAATCACCCCCAATAGAAAGAAATAGATTAATTAAGAACATTCATAATTAATACTAATAATGGGGACAACAGCAAAATAATAGCCTAGAATTCAAAGGGGTCTCTCAAGCTAAACAAAAATCAGTTAATTTGTTTTTTTGTTATCGATAGGAGTCATGGCAACTAAATTATTCAAATGTTAAGAGTTACTCTGGCATATTGTCAATGAAGCAAGACAGCTCACTCCTATAAACGTGCAAGAATGAGCCAACTCTCTACGAATGATATCCATCCAATTGTCTAAACACTTTCATACCTCGTAACAACTTCAGCATAAACACGATACCATAGCAACACACAAAATTTATATCTTTGGTAGCGATAAACAGGAGATCTTGAGTTTCTCCTGTGAAATAAACAAGAGTAAGAATAAAATGTGTGTTTCTAATTTGTGAAGCACTCCTGAATAAGAGTGCAACTTAGCAGAATAGATTATTGTCAAGTTCAAAACTGCAATCAGCAATACAAATACTTACATGTGGCGAAAAAGCTCAAGTGTGGCGATTCTCCCATAAATTGGCACATCCAACATAGGCTGCAGAATTAAACATTCGTAAGATTTTATGACCAGACATTTAAGTCCAGATTAATTTCTAGTTTTCGGATTCGCTGGAATGGCTAGGACTGCCCTGAGCTCTCATCCCACAAAAGAAATCAACAAAAATATAAGCATGCAGCTCAATTGTCTCTCCCCATGGCGCTCATCTCACTATGCTAAAACATTTCTAGTTTTCGGATTCGCTGGAATGGCTAGGAATGTTATTAAGCAAATTCTATGAAGGCTTTTCAGTCAGTTCAGTTGTAGAACTTCTTTAAAATGCAGTAGTTTTCAGAAAACTAAAAAACAATAACTGAAATGAATCATCACAAACAAAACAAACTACGACCTCATACCTGTAAACCTTGCGTGGAGAGCAAATGGATCTCTATCCTGGTACATTTCCTGTTGCAATTACATAACAGCCAAGTGCACATAAGTCTAGGAATAAAAATATTCCTTTCGAATAGCATACAGTACATAAATCACATAAGCACAAGGAAAACGGCCAAAACACAATGCAATTGAGCAAATTCTCTATTCATTTCCTTCCACATTTCACTGCGACATCAGTAGGTATCCAAACACCGAAATAAATTCCAATGAATCACCAATCCGACAGCAAAATGGATTAACTGATTACTGAACTGTTGACTAGCAGCAATTCCTTCATTCTAACTACGAACGAACAAAAAATCAGAGATTAATCGTAGAAAACTTACGAAACAATGAGATTGAGCTCATTGGGAGCGGTGAAATTGCCGACACACGAATGAGTTACATTCGTCGGCTTGTGAGCCGTCACAACGTAATTCCAGACGCTCATCTTTGCCAACAGGAAGGTAAAACGAAAACCCTAAGTTCCAATTTTGCTTATGAATTTGCCGTGAGCTTGAGCTCAAATGGTAGAGAAGTAGAGAAAAAAGAAACTCAAATTTGGAGATATATTAAACGACGTCGTGGCGTTCAATCGGCGATACAGAAAAGAGAGAGGCAAGGGGAGTTTTCACGTATGGGCTTTGCTTCAATTTAAGGCCCAATTTTGTGACCTGGATTCACTCGTGTGGAGGTTACAATCCGGTTCCTCATAGGCTGGTAGTGATGCATGAAAATTTTAATTGAATATTTCTACGAGTTCACAATCTTATATTAATTAATGAATCATTTGAGTTCTGACGTTATATTAACTCAACACTCTCTAAGTTATAACACTATATTAATGCATGCTTGGTCTGTTTTTGTAATATTTGGTGTCAAATGGTCTTTGGCACCAATTAACCCTTACAATTCTATTCAACCGGCTGGGAGAGTGTTTTGTAATGTTATACAAGTAAAATTCTTGCCAAAGTCTTGAAAAATGTAAGATTTTCCTAAAATATAAGAAAGTCAAGGTTTTTTCTAGTTTTTTGCGGTTTATGGGTTTTAACGATGCAATAGTAGAGTTTTTTAAAACCAAGTGATACCATTTTTAGATTGTCGTTTAATAGATTATGTTATGTCTTTAAGTTTTAGCAATGAAAGTTTCAGTTACAGTTTTAACGTAATTTGTTAATGTTTTAAGAGATATGTGATGGTTTTAATGCGTCGGTATTGTATGTTTCAGTTATAGTTTTAACCTATTTTGTTAATTTTTTAAAAGATGGTGTGATGGTTTTAAGGAGCTACATAATAGTTTTTAAGATGGTTTGTTATAGTTTTAAATGACAATCTAATATCATTAAACCACCATTAAACAATTCTAAAAGTTTGATGATGCCGTTAAACCATCAAAAAACAAGTTTAAAATAAGCTAATTGAAACATTCAGTTAAAATATCTATTCTCATAAGAAAAAAATTGCAATAAATGTTCATTCAATGTTTTTGATACAAGTGCAAACTGAGTTGTTAAAAATAGGTTTTTTTCCGATTAAACTTGCTGGTGAACTTCGGCTTCCTGCCTTTTTGTTGTGGTGCTTGTTGCTTCAATACTACACTGTCACCATTGAGAGCTTATCATCAAACTCGATGTCATCATCAACACCTGCTTAAAACATTCACTAACTTGGTTAAAAACATAACTACTCTCATTAAAATTATCACATTGGTGCTCAAAACTAAAAAGGAACATGCAAAATAAGCTAAAAATAGTAATATTGATGCTTAAAACCATATAAGTGCCTCTTACAACTATAACAAAGCATGAATATCAACTCAAGCTAAAAAGCGATAGCATTGATGCTTAAAACTAGGGGTGTCTGTGAGGCGAGTGCTTGGTTTTACCAAATATTCAAACCCACCTATAGTGGTGGACAAAATATTGAACCATGGCGGGTGAACAATTTATCAAACCACGGCGGGTGGGTTGACATTTAAGCGAATTGGATGGTAGGCGGGTTCAACGTATAAAATAAAATGCTATAATATGTTGAACAAGATAAATATAAGTTCAATCTGAAATAAAACACTCCATAGCAAATCTGATCATACATATGTATAATTTCTATGTTGTGTGAAATTGGAATGAGGTCATATACTCATATTAATTCTTATTTCTTATATTTACTATATAATTATATAATAAAAATAAAAAATATATATAATTTACATGGGCGGGTGGGTCGGGGGTGGCGGGTGACTTACACTTTGCCACCGCCACTTGAGCGGGTGATTAAATTTTCGACCAACGGCAGATATTTTAAAAAATTTCAACCGGCGAGTGCGGTTTCTGTGAGGCGGATTGGCGTGAGGCGGAGTTTTTAGGGCAAATTACATATGGACCCCCTCTTAGATTTCTTAATTACGGATGGGTACCTGTTACTGGAACAATAACGTATAAGTTACATTAGTGTAAACTTAATTACATATAGGTCCATGAACTTGACTTTGGCGATTTAAAAGCTTGAAAACCCATTTGTACCTGCTTATTTTTAATTTTTAATTTGCAAACGACTTAGTATCTCGATCACACGTGACATACACGTGTGGATCTACATGTAATTAGACCAAAACTTATATATACTTCGATGTAATTGAAATTTGACCGTTTTTTTTAAAAAAACTAGCCGTTGGTAATTTAAATGGAGGCTATTTATACACCAAAAACTTGCATTTTTATCTTCTTAATTCAGATTTTTTCACTAGAATATCTTATAGTTCAACAATGGCTTCTCGCTCGAATGTTTCAAGTGATTATCCGGCAAGTGGTGTTATTCGTCCAGTTTGTAAGAAGCCATTGCGATGCGTACTAGTTTATGCATTGTCTGGATCAACCACATGAAGGAAGATTTTATTGGCGTTGTCCGAAGCATGGATTTTCAGAATGGTCTAATGTAGAAGAAAATGTACACACACAACAAGGAGATGTCATGCACACACAATTGCTTTGTGAATTTGTTCCATTTCAGCCACCACTACATCAACAGTCAAGGGTGCAAAATGTGCAATAACAACCAACAGTTCAAAGAAGACATAAGAGAGTGGAAAAGAGAGTGGAGGCTAATGTAGACAAATACTTTTGGATTAGGCAACTTATTTGCCTTAACCTGTTGTTATTTGCTATGTACTTGATAGTGCAGATAGTTAAAGCATTAAACTAGATCAAACATTGTAACCAAGATAGGAATCAAATTGTATTGAACTTAGTTTTCAATTGCAAGTTATCAATACAAATATTGTAGTCAAAACATACCAAAAAGTAGTTTAATCCCAGCAAAAGTAGACTAAAGTATCAAAATTGCAATCAAAAGCAGAGCACCACAAGTGCTTATCTACGAACCAAACCATCTCCCTAGACCTCTTCCCCTTGAAGACCTTCCACCTGTACCCCTGCCCCTTCCAGTACTTGAAGTGCCAGTTTGATCAGTTCCTCTACCATTTCCCCTACCACTCGTTCCTCTACCTGTGCCAGACCTTCCTCTCCCAGTGCCATTTCCCCTGCCACTCCTTCCTCTACCCCTGCCACTCCTTCCTCTACCCCTGCCAGTCCCTAAACTCTCCTCATTGGTAGTCTACATGCAAAATACATATCCCAACTCAGCAAAAACCACAGTAAATGCACAATACATATCACAAGTCATCAAATACACAACAAACACTCAACTAATGGAGAGCAAATTCATAAAGTTCCAAATACACAACATACAGATTCAAGGATAGCCAATCACTTACATCATTTGTTTCTTGGTGACTTGCTTGTGACTCTTCATTTGCACACCTTGTGCATTGGTTCATCATCTCCATCATTTTCCGCAAATGAGACCCAACGAACTTAAATTCAATGGGCGATAATTCAAAAGATAGCTAACTGCACTAATAATGCACTATTACATAGACTGTTAAAGCCATATGCAGTGTAGGCTGTTGCAGCTTGCCAGTAGTACTTCCTTAGGTTTACACTGCCCCATCTTTGCTTGAAGTTGTCATATATGTGCTTTGCACATTTTCTATTGACAACATTTGGGGCTAACTCTTCAATCACTGGAACTAGCACTACAAGAAATCCGTCAAATAGCGACTAACTAGCGACAAATCGCTAATTTTAGCGACGGAATGGAGACTCGCTCAATCCGTCTCTAATCCGTCGCTAAATTAGCTACGGATGTGTTTCCGTCGCCAAATAGCGACGGATAAAAAAATCCGTCGTTATTTAGGGATGGATATTAAATCCGTCCCTAAATAAGTTGACCGGATAAAAAAAAAATCAAAAAAAAAAGTAAAATTAATTTTATCGACGGACTTTATCCCCGGATAGCGTTCCCTCGCTAAAATAAATATACTATCGGTCATCGCTCCGGTGATTCATTTCTACTTCCTTCTTCATTCTTCATTTGCCAATTACAAATTCCGGCCAAATCTCGACCGTTCCGGCCAATTTTGGAGTCTTCTCGAAGCCTGTGGGACAAGGAGCTCGTGTGGTCAACAAATTTCATCTTTTTTCAGCTAAATCGAAGGTATTTTGGCTAAAACCCTAAGTTTGCCAAATTTGGGGATTTTGTTAATTTCGACTAATTTGAGCAATTGCATGTTTATTGTAAGTATGTAGTAGTTAGTTAAGCTTATATTACGTAGTGTGTTAACTTTGAGATGTTCAATTGATATATTGATTGTGAATTTGGATTTTAGTATAATGTTAAGATGTTTGGAAGTATGTAGGGTTGTTAATTTGATATTTTAAATTATATGTAGTAGGATTAGAATGATTTAGTTGAGTGTTTTGGAACCCTTACTTGTTGACAAAATTGGGAATTTTGTTAATTTCGACTAATTAGATCAATTATATGTTTATGGGAGTTATAGTATACTAGCTAGTTAACTTTGTGCAATTGATATATTGATTGTGAATTTGTATTGTTAATTAGTATAATGTTAGGATGTTTGTAAGTACGTAGTAATTTTGATTCGATAAATTCGTATATATATACTAGATTATGAAGATTTAATTAAGTGTTTTGAGACTAGTTGGTGATTATATTAACGTAAAATGCATGTTATAAATCTAATAATTGTAGGCGTGTCGCTAATCATATAATTATGAATCCCGATCGTTCATGGATGTACCGTCGCATAGGCGATGATGAGTTCATAGACACGCATGAAGACGATTTATAGACTTAACAATAGCCGATGAGGACGAGGGTATGTGTGTATTGTATGCTTAGTTGTTATGTGTATATATGATTAGTTGTTGATTATTATTACTTTTTGTGCGTTAATATCTGTCAAATGTATATTCATGTATTCTTTACTAACACATTTTTTCTTGCAATTTCTTATATGCTCTTGCAGATGCAGCGAAGGAAGTCGACATACCTTCCTCTCGGGTTTAGGGGTGCTAGTCCAGCGGGTTCTAGTAGTACCCCAGCGAGTCATGGTAGTCCTCTCGTTGGATACGACATTGGGGAGCGGCGACGATCGAGGTACCAGAGACTCCACCGGCCTACACGGCACATGCTCCTGGTGACTACCCCTCTGACGGGTGACCCTACTTGACGTTGACGGACGGTGCTACATTTCAGGGGAAACCGGTGTTGTTCCCCAACGGCAGGAACAAGTAAGTATTATGGAGTTGTAGAACATACACTTAAGATAAATATATGTTACATGATTTTACTAATGAATATTCGTTTCTTGTTTGTCTCATTGATAACAGGTTTTGGCCTCCGGATGCCTCGGACAAACTAGGCAAAATCTTCAGGGGGAGGCGGGAGATGCCGGGACAGGGAGGCGAGAAGTGGTCAAACGTCCCGGACCGGATGAAGCACTTTTACTTCGATGAGCTGCGCGTAAGCTTAAATGTTACAATGAATGCTTTATTTGTTCTTTTAATCATTGTGTTAATGTGTGTCGTATGTTAGCCACTATATCTGTGAGTGGTATGTTAGCCACTAAGCTTGTTTTGATGTGTTAGTCACCATTTATGAACTTGTTGTGTCATTTGAGTGGTATGTTAGCCACTGAACTTGGGTGATATGTTAGTCACCATTGTGTTAGTCAATTTTAGGACAATTTGAGTGGTATGTTAGCCACTGAATTGAATTGTTGTAGGACTACTACATTTGAGTTTCATTTGAGTGTTATATTTAAATTGTTATCTTTCTTTATACTTGTGTAATTTTTACTTTGAATGAAATTGTTGTAGAAGGACTATTTCATCCCCAATGCCCTGGTGTCCCAGTTGTACTCCGTTTTCGAGACTTTAGGGTCGGACATCTACAGGAAAATGGTCTACAAAATGAAGGAGACACGCAGGCAACCAACTTGGGTGGGGGATGACGAGTGGGCACTGTGGTTGACGTACTGGAATGATCCCTTCGTCCAGGATCAAGCGTCTGAAACGGACAAGACCGTTTATGCGAGCCGCATGATGGTGCGAACCGCGAACATCACTATGGGTCGCGTTGTTATTCTGAGATCACGTGATGGAGGTTAGTAAATATGTTGTTTATGACTTGGAATATGATACATAACAGTTTTTAGCTTTCATTTCAATCAACTAACTACTTGTTTGCACATATGTTTTTTTAGGCCAATAGAGGACAGCCGAAGAGTGCTCTGTACCACTTCAAGAAGGCTAAGCTGAAGAATGGCATCTGGGTGGCGTGAGGGCGGCGTATTCGATGCGTTTCTTTCTTAAGGTTAACATGTGTATTTGAGTATTTTAAAGTGATTCCTAAAATTGCATCTCATTTCGTATGCAACCAACAATTGCAGTGAGGTCGAGAGGAGGATGGGCGAGAGGATGATCGTGGTCATGGTTGTCGATTGAAGAGCAAGACCAGATCTTTTCGAGGTCAACCCGATGGACAACAAGGGTCGAATGTATGGATTGGGAAGTTTGGGCCCTTCCATGAGTTACGGTAGCTTCTCAATGTCCGGGGATCGGGATCGCGATCTAATCTCTACACCACAATGAGGTTACGAGATGATGACTCCTCTCCAACGAAATAGCTGCGACCAAAGGCGACTGAGCAAGTGCTTGAGGAGGCTCGTATGGCTCGGCGGATGGGCCTTTGACCCGGATGTTGATGGTTCTTCCCAGTCTCACCCACCGCCTCCTCTCGATTATTCTTAGTTACATCAGACTTATTATGGACTTGTTATGGATAATTTGACACTATTTCACCTTCTAATTCTTGTTTCGGATTATTTATAGATAATTTATATTGTTTCGGATATATTAATGCAATTTAATTGTTTCGGGTATATTATCTATGATTATATTATGTGAAAAAACAGGTGAAACGGAAATATTTTAAAAAAAAAAATTTAAAAACAGTGAATTTAGCGACGGAACAAAATTGATAGCTAAATTCTGAACTAAGCGAATTAGCGTTGACATTTAGCGACGGATTTTTTCCGTCGCTAAATGTCAACCGAACTAAGCCGACTTAGTGGTGGGATTTAGCGACGGAACACATCCGTCGCTAAATCCCGTCTCTAATTAGCGACGGATACGTAATTCGTCGCCACTTCGGACAGACTGGTAAACGGATTAATCCGTCGCCAGTTCGTCGTTATTTAGTGACGGAATATCTATCCGTCGCCAATAAAAATAGTGACGATTTGGTTTGAGGCGGAGGTTATCCGTCATTGGATTTAGCGACGGATCGACCGATTTAGCGACGGATAATTCCGCTAAAGCTGATTTTTTGTAGTGTAGACCCTGCATTTGTGATTTATAAATCATTAAGAGTCAAGTTCACAAACTAATCAATAAACAACAAGTTAACAAATAAATATGACATGTTTACCTTTTTTCTATCTGCCATGAAATACCAGTGTTTGTCAGCATCAAATGGACCAACAAATTGCTCAAGGCATTGCAGAAAGAAGCCCCAAGACTCTTTCCACTCTGACTCAACTATAGCCCAAGCAACTGGAATATCCCACAATGCATCTATAAGCGCACTCAGCGGATGCCACCATATCTTCCCCTTAAATGACACCCATCAAAGAAGAGGAATGGGCTGCCCCATTTAGAAATCCCCTTTTTAGGCCCTCAAAACCACAGAAGAACCTTTGAAAGTGAGGTGGCTTTTCAATTGCAGGTTTAACAGCTAACTCAACTATTGAACCAGGATTTGTCCTAAGTACCATCTCTCTGTACTTAGGTGACAACCTAAATGCTTCTTCAGGGTTGCCTCCTAATATCTCCAAGGCTTTCAGCACAGCCCTATAAACCCTCATGTATGGCACTTTGATTCCCGTTTCTTGTTGACCCGAGGTTCAAGTTTCTTGGTACATTATTCCAGGAGTTTTCTTCATTGGCTCAAGTAACTTAGTTGCTAACCGGTTGGAGTCTGCCTGCCTTTGATCAACTTTTCTAACACATTTGTGTCCTACTTGATAACTCCTTATCATGAAGGAGACTTCATCATCCAAAACACCTAAATTGTAGAAAAGTTAGTTAGTAAACTATTGACAATGCTAGCAATTAACTTTGGAGTTACTGAGTTTGGAAATATACCTGCATGAAGCCTCCATGAACAACATTTACCTCCACAATGTACAGTGTATCTAGCACTATCATTTTTAACCCTAACCAAATCAAACCCTACCTTCAACACATACTCTTTAACCCTCTGCCTTAGCTCTTTCACACTTGCAAATACATCTCCTTCTTTAAACTCCCTATCCCACAGCTGATTGTTCTCATTAAATTCATCACAGATCCACTCTTCATCACTCAAGACATTAATATCCTCACTCTCATACTCAAAGTTAGGGTCCAGGTCATCAAACTCTGCAGCATCGTTTGTATTTGCAGTCTCAGTGTCAACATTTGCAGTCTCAACATTTTCAGTTTCAATTTCTGCAGTTTGGTTTTGCTCCCCACTCATTTGCTCCATTCTCCTCATTGTCGACTCGGTCGACCTTCTTACACCTCTTAAAGCTTTATTGCTTCATCCTCATTGTCATACATATACTCATTATCGTGCCTCATCACCGACCAAATGCATCCCTAGCATCCCTTTCATCATCACTCTCCACAAATGCCTCTTCCTCGATTGGTCCTGCATTCTTATTTTTTTGTATAGGCTTTGCTCATTCTCATACTCACAACCATCAACTTGGACTCAATCTCCATAGCATCTTGACAACATGGAAGCTTGAATCATCACTATCGGTAGCATGACTCATGCTCTCACTCTCAACCATCTTCTCTCTTTACATGCATCGTGAATCTTCTCCTTCATCTTATTCATCTCCTCTCTTATGTCATCCTCATCATCAACCCAGTCCTTAACAAGTACTTCTTCATGAGCTACCTTACTCGCTACCCCAGTTTGATTAGTTGGTAAGTTCTCTTGGAAGATCCTCTCAAACAAATCTTCAAACTCAGCATCACCCAAAGCAGGTTGATCAACAAAAGATTTCTGAGGGGTTGGTTCATGATGTTGAGGTATGTAAGGACTAGGAGCTGGAGAAGGGTTGGATTTATTGAAGCTCTTGGAGTTTTAGGAGATTAAGGGTTGGTTGTGTTTCTTGAGTAGGAGGAGGTGGAGGTATATCTCCATCATCTTCTATTAAATCAACAAAAGATGGGGGGGGGGGGGGGCGGTAATTGGGAGGAATGGTGGGTGGTCTTGGTTTAAAACTAATCTGCCAAAACAACCTCCTTCTATCATTAAATCTTGTCTTCTTGAAATTCCTAGGAGGTATGTACTCGACATCCACATCAACTCTTCTTCTTTTAGTGAGACATATCCACGACTAAAGGCTCGACATCACTACTCTCTAAGTGCGGTTCTGCTTCCATATGTTTCATATTAGACTCGAACATCCTCCTAACACTAGCATCATCTACTAACTCGTCGATCAAAACTTCCATCAATATCGGCAACCATACTAAAAAGCAGAGAACCGATGGTTTGCACAGCATCTAACACAGTCCTATACACATCATTCATCAGTTTCAAGTGAGAATACCTGGAAGGGTTGATATTGGTAAGCATGTACTCATCCTTGCAGTAACGAATCCGTATGTTAAACAAAGTTCCCATTGTCCTTTGAAACAACAAAAATGCGAGATCATTGATCAAACATAGTTAAAAAAACCTATCTGCGATTTACATAAACACTACGCGATTTCGGTGAAATCCAGACGAAGGCATACCTTCGTACTAATACAAGCGGTTTTGACACGAAAATAACAAGAAAAGGATGAATTTGAAAATCAGATTTTTTTAAAACCATACCTTTTAGGTGCCGATTGAAGCAGTGCAATAACCAGCGATTACTAAAATATTGAAGAAAGCCCGTAAAGAATTGCAGTGCGAACCGTCAATGGCGGGCGATTGTATGAAGGCGAAGGAGTGTGGTTTTTGGCGGTGGGGTGATTTGGTAGTGAATGGTGAAAAAAATAACATGTTTGATTAACTAGAAAATGAATAAGGTTGTGTTTGGTTTGGAAATAAGTCATTGTGACTTAAAAATTTGGTCGACCAAAAACAACTTTTGGACCTATATGTAATTGTTCCACTAATGGGAATTGGATGAGCGAGGAGCCACTAAGAGGGTAGCCTATGTAATTTTCCCTTTTTTTTATGCACCCTACTTAAAACCATAACGATTGCCTTGTAAAACTATAACAATGCATCTTAAAACCATAACAAAGTATTTGCAAACAATCAAATCATAAATATTTTATCGAGAGCTAAAAAGACTAATGTTCGCTTAAAAGCGACAACAAAAGGTCTTAACATTTTATAACATATGCGCTAAAATAATATGAGGGAAATATTCAACACAAGCTAAAAACAATAACATTGAAGCTTAAACCATAACAATGCATATTAAAATTATAATAATGACTCTTAAAACTATAACAAAACATAAACATGCAATACAAGTTAAAAACAATAATATTGATGCATCTTAAAACTAAAACTATAATAATGCATATTAAAACTATAAATAAAACAAAACATATTGATCTGAGGTAAACGCATTTACTAATTCCAAGCGAAGCGAAGTGAAGTAAACCTGATGTATCAAATAATGAAGCTCAACTCGACACAAGCAAAAGCAACAATCAAATTCAAACCGAAGCGAAATTCATATCATCATCGATCTCACGGAAGGCTATGACGAAATCAAACAACAAGCACAATTGACTCAAATGTCCCCATCATAAATCTCTAATCGGCGATCTATTTCCCCATTTCTACTAATCGGGATAAGCACTTAATTCATCGATCTCGAGTGCGGAGAAATCGTCACGGATCGTGGTGAACTCGATCTTCTCATTCGGATTCTTCACGAGTGAGGTTCATATTTGCGACGGATGTGGTGTCGTCCAAAGCCAGTTCACGGTCGAGTTTAATTGGAGGTTTGAGTGATGTGACGTGAATGCGGTCGGATTGGATGGTAGAGGATGTTCACGGTGGCTAAGGCGATGAAAGCAGAGAATCACGACGATGGTGATGCGGTGCTTCTGATGGTGGCGGGCGGCGGTGGATTGGCGGCGAGGTGCAGGTGGGGATGGTAGTGGGTGGAGTTGTGGAGAGAGTAATAATATTTCTTTCACTAGGTTTTTGTAGAGAGATAAATTAAAGATGGTTGAGTTTAATGGTTTTTGTGAGAGAATTTGTTGTTTATTTGAAGTATTTATATAAAAGCTACCAACCGGTTTGTAGTGTTTCTCACCGGTTCTTTATTGTGAAAACCAAATTTTCCTATAAATTAGGAAAATCTTTCCTTTTACTATACTTACTCAAAATTCTTGGTACTATTTTCGATTATTTCCATTTACAAATTAAAAGGGTTATATAAATCGAAATTTGAACTTTGAAGTACTTAAATTGGGTAAAGATTAAAAAACCTACATTCTTTGTCATTGAGTGGTTGTAAGACCCCTAATGAAAATAAGTTAATTGATAAAAATTCATAGACGGACCATTTAGAGAGATACATTAAATGTTTTAATGAAGACGTTCGTCGCGTATGAGGCTTTGATGAAATTTAAGGTCGATGAAATCTCACATTCGGGACACCGAAGAGTGATGTAACACAGGGACGGCGATGCTCATCAATAGTCATCTTCTTCCTCATTCATTCTCTCATTCTCGACACTTGACCTCCATTGATAAACCTCCATAGCGAAACCTCTTTAAGCTTCAAATCCCCTTACCTCCACCATTTCTCATGCAAATACATATTCATATCCTCTCAACTTGAGAAAGCTAATAACACAACTCAATTTATGATCAAAAGCACAATCAAAGAAGTTAGAAGGTAATAAATCCCACTCACTCATCTTCCTTTCAATTTTATTCCATAATCCCAATTGTCTTCCACACTAACACATCTAATTCCATTCAACACTTGCTAGGAGTTCAATTTGTCAATCCAATTTTGAAGTGGAAATGAATTCATCAAAACCCTATGAAAAGTTTTAAGGTGGGTTAAAATTGTTCTACTAAAACTAGTTTTTAATCTTGGTGCATGCATGTTTTCTTGATAAAATCTTGATGATTTTTCCCTTTAAAACTAAAGTAAATGAGTAATATGGCCTCACAATCAATTGGGTAAGTCATTTAATGAATTGCATGTTGATTTTGAAGTAGTAGAAACTCAATTCTTGATAATTCCCAAATCCCGTAAGCAATACGCCTATTTTTTGTAAAATGCAAAATAAATACTTTCCTTCATTTGTTGATGTTGAGAATTTAACTGGACATGTATAACATTATCGATATTTGGAATGAGGTTAAAATGGGTTTTAATAAATTAACTAAAATTGAAAAGATTCAACATTTACAATGTTAACATAACAGGGTACTGTTAGTAAAACCACTATAATCCTTCTTTAAAATGATCAAATTGTCTTTAATCTATGAGAAGTGAGAGATACATGAGATTTAGACATTTTCCAATAAGAATAATGATATTTGGAGTGACATAGAATATTTTATGAATATTTCCCCTTCATTGCTCACTGCATGAGCATTTTAGGTAGAAAATTCCTAAGTGACAGACTATAAATGTGTTTTGGACTCAAAAGTATGTTTGAATAGAAAACAGTAATTTAACATAAAAAAATTAGAAACATGGGAATTGAGAAAGTTTGACCACTTAATGTATTTTATAATGAAGGACTAATGGCTGCGAATCGGGATTTATGAACCGACAAAATTTAATGAGATCACACCGAAAGGGAAACTAAATCAAGATGGAAGAAGATGTCTTGGTCTTGTTATTGATTGCTAGCTTGATCTTTTGGGAAAAGCTTATCATAGTTGGTCTTACATTCATTAGGGACATTTTTATGTACTTGAACTTCGAATTCTTTATGTATTTTATCCTTTGTGAGTCTCCTAATGAGTCATATAATTAGGTTGTTAGATATGTGATGTTAATGTTTGTCTTCTTTAAGTGTTACATTAGTAATCGAATTTGTATCCATCGATGTTATTGCATAAATTACCCGACCTTGTTGCTCTGTTATAATTACGTATTGACTTGTGAAGCATATCATGTTATATTTAAATAATTGTGTGTTCTTGTCCAGTTAGTCATATTATATGCATAATTGTGTGATTAGTGATAAATATACGTTACTGCTTATCTTTATAATTGTTAGCGACAAATTGTTAAATTATCATGTAATTATATGCCTAGTTGATTCTACTTATGCTTTCGTTTGTGGGGGTGAAAGGGTATCGATAAGTGTTTTTGTAATGTTAAGTAGTGTTACCTTTTATCGATTTGCGGATTACTATTAGCAGGTCATCTAAGGTGTGTATTCTACACAAAAATTATATGTATTTTTGTGAAACTACAATAAGCTATTTTAATATTATATATATAGTATTGCATCTCAAATATTGTGAAACTCATGATACCAAGTGCTGATAACTGCATCAAATCTTTTTCTCATGCTTCCATTCAAAAAAGATATATATATATATATATATATATATATATATATATATATATATATAAGCCGAATGTCAATCAAATCGAAGCGAAGATCATAATAAATCATATACGTATATATATACATATATATATATATATATATATATATATATATATATATATATATATATATATATATATATATATATATATATATATATATGTATATGATTTATTATGATCTTGATTTGATTGATTAATCGCTTTCGATATGTCTTGAATTGTGGTGTGGTGGGGGTTTGGTGGACATACTTGGGCGGGTTGTGTATGTCTAGTTGTTCATGAATTACCTACCTTACTATCCTGAAGCAGGGGAGGCAATCATCACGAGGTCTTTGGGAGTAGTAGTGTTCCACACCACCCTGTATCATGGCGGGGTCTTACGTCTTCGTCTTCGTTTGGCCGGTGGTAGCACCATGCAGGTGATAAGAGCTTGGATTGGGGTTATAGGTTGACTTCACCACGATAGTTTCTTAAACTTCGTTATATGTTTTCTTGATTATTTTATATTATGATTCATTTGGTTTAAAACCATGCTTGTTATTACATAATTCGTTGTTCATAGCATGGAACCTCACGAATTTTTACCTCACTTGATTTGTTATCTTCTTGTAGATTTTGGCGAGTCCCTGGGCGTTGAGCAGAGAGAGTGGAGTTTCTTTAAAAAGTTTGGGATCTTGAAAATCTTTTAAACTATTTGATTTATTGTTAGTTAGTATTCACTTGTGGCTATGTTTAGACTTCGTGTTAAAAGAATTTGTTGTACTTTTCAAATAAAGAAGTTTATTTTTATTCTAGTAAATTTTTTGGGTCATTCACGGTGGTTGTTTGACATGATTTTTTTAAAAAATAAAGTGGTTGTTTTACATGCAACTTAAATTGATTTGGTTTTAATGGGTTTTAATTGTAAATAGTGGTGAATCTATCTAATATATTAAGCAAAAAGTTTTGAGCCATTTAGAGTGTCGCATCATGTAATTATTTAAATCCCTATTCTCTCATTGGTCCATTTTTAGCAGTTTGTTAAATTCTTTTATTTTGATTGGTTGAAGTTTTTTAATGTGTTGATGTGTTGTGATCTTTCCAAAATCGGACCCTAATGTGTTGAGTACAAATTTATTCATTGTTTTAGTAAGTAGTAAATCATCCAAATACATTTTATTTATTTTGGTCTTAAACATGAAATAAACATTCCACGATTACTAATTACATTAATTCTTATATAGTAATAAGTAAAGGTAATCAAAATTCCATGGCTAATGACTAACTTAGTTTCCAAGTCTTAAAGCGACAATTATTTATGAGGATCTATATTTGTTTAAATTATTCTAACGTTAGTCAATTCTTTCCTCAAATTTGTAGTATCCATTCATAATACCTACCTCTTATTTTAAAGTCCGTTTATCAATATCTTATACTTCCTAAGATTTACGTAAAAGTGAAACAATTTTGATTTGCACAATCTTTAAGAAAAAATGTGATCCCAAAATTATGTAGTTAAGAATGAGTTTGAGATATTAATTAAATTGGAAAGAAAGTACCGTGGGCCCAAAAATGTGGTTAAAAAATGAATTGTATTATAGAAGTAATTTAGCCATAAAAGAAAATGTAACACTTTTAATGAAACTCCCAAAGCGAAAAAATTGTTTCACTTTTACGAGAAGCGAGGGGAGTATGTAATATTGCACCAAAAGGTACAGAAGTTTTAGAAATGTAAATATCGTTAAGCTTCAAAGATCAATTCAAATCGAAAGTAGTGTGGAAAAAGAAACAAAAGGTACTAGAAATTTTAGTATATTTACTCCTCTAGGATTCACAGGAGAACATCATACATTAATGTTGGTAGCGTATTTTTTATGTGAAAAGTTAAAGTCAAGTCGTGATAAAATATTTAAAAATGTGGGAAAATTTATACTTTTATTAGCAAAATTTATGTTTTGTATGCTTAAAAGTTGAGATTTTTATTATTTGTTTTGTGGGATAGCTTCCTTTATAGTGATGCATGAAGTTCTGTAAGAACGACTAAAAATCACAAATATATATATGAAGTTACTACGTAGGACGGAGGGAGAATGTCTGATTCAAATCATAGAAAATTTTGGAAGTGATTGTTTATCATAGAATAATGAAACTTTATTCCAAAATTTTAATTATATAATTTAATTATACATTTTACATTTCTACGGTTTAAGATTCGTCGTTCTCAAAGTTGAATAATGTCTCACTACTGAGAATTACTGTAACATGGAAGGGCCGAGAAAGAGGCGACGGATTTTATCAAGTAAACAAATTAAGCCCTTGATTCAGATCATGACGAGGCTGACGGAGTTCTATCCAAAAATGTGCCCGGATTTCAACGACAGTCAATCGCTTTATAAGTCAGTAGCTACTGTAGCTGACGGATAAGTTTATCCATGGTATCTGAGCGTTCAACCGGGTAAAAAAAAAAAAAAAAAATTTAGCGACGGATGAGATCTGTCAAGTATCGCTATAGCCAAAAAAAAAAAAGTTAGCGACGGATAGATCTAGAATCTGTCCAGGTAATGCATACACTTTAAAAAAACCATATATCTCCTCCACCACCTCCTTTCCTCCACCACTTCTCCTACATTTCTCCTCTCCTCCTCCTCCCACCACCACCTTTCTCCTTCCACCACCTTTCTCCTCCACCACCACCATCCACCACCACCTCCTCCACCACCATCCTCCACCACCACCTCCTCCACCACCATCCTCCTCCACCACCACCACCTCTCTCCTCCCCACCACCATCTCACCACCACACTGCCACCACCTTTCCTCCTCCCACCACCACCCTGCCACCACCCCCTCTCTCCTCCCACCACCACCGCACCACCACCATCTCCTACCTCCTCTCCTCCCCACCACTGCCACCCCACCCACCACCACCACCTCTCTCCCTCCACTTCACCTTTGCCTACACACACCGTCTCACCACCTACCACACACCTCTCTCTCCCTCCCCAGCACCACCACCTTTCCTCCTCCCCACCCCACGCGCCACCACCTTGCCACCACCCTTTGCCACCACACCACCCCTTTTGCCACCACCGCACTACCTTTCTCCCTCCCACCCACCCATACTTGCAAATGCTGAGCTAATTGGATACGAATACTAAAAATTGAATACAAATTATCATCTATCTGAATACTATAATCAATATCTACGTATCTGAATACAAATTGAATCACGAATTAATCCCATAGGCTCTCTGAATATAAAAATTCGAATACTGGTTTTATTTTTAAAAAATAGAAAATGGAAGCTGACCGGATAGATCTATCCAGGTCAAATGCATGCCATTAGGCGACGGATAGAATCCCATCCGTCGCCCATTTATCGAATAAAAAAAATGGTGAATTGATCCGTCGATCGGTCAAATGCATCGCCAATTGAATGACGGATTCGTTATCAAATCCATCCCGACATTTCAGGAAATGACGGATTTTCTATCAAATCGCCGATCAAATGCGCGGTAGAAATGACCGGATGGAATGTTTTAACAACGACTTGGATCTGTCTATCCGTCATACTGAACCAATTTTATCAGTAGTGTTGTACCAAAAAAGTCGAAAATGGGGCACAATTTAGTGCGGGGCGGAGGAATTACAATGATGAGAATCATCATCATATCCATATAGATTTTTACGAAAAATCCGAGAATAAGCTCGATATTCTCTACAAACTACATAAATCGAATTTTGTATTAGATCTTTCCTTGGTCAGATTTCATACCTTAGGTAAGATAATCCAGGACTATGAAAAAAGATGAAGACTTTCCTTTTCTTACCATGTGAGAATTGGAAAGTAATTTGACAATTAATGAAATTTTAGTAGGAAAGAAGCTAGAATTTACTTGGTAATTTTAGTAAAAATTATCACGATTGAAAAAAGTAGAGATGAATGCAAGAAATTTGGGCAGCTACTTTTGGGAATGATGTGAAAGCCTAATTGAAATGGCAAATGTAGTCTTGACTTTTATGGAATTATAATGTTTACCACAACAATCATAATTCAAGCGATCGATATGGTGATGCTGAAAAATCTATCTAATATATTAAACCTAAAATCTATCTATCTAAAATTTTAATTATATAATTTAATTGAACATTATACATTTCTGGTTTAAAATTAAATGTCTTAGTCGAAGTTGAATAATGTTATTGGCATTTAGCTTGCAAAAGTCGAAAATGGGACATTTGATGCAGAGATGACGGAGGAGTATAATATAGAATCATCATCATATCATCATATAGATTTTACAATCCGAATAAACGATATTAATGCTAAGCTATAAATCGATATGCATTAGATCTTTCTTTAGTACGATTTCATACCTTAGGTAAGATAATCGGATTATGAAAAAAAGATGAGGGCTTTCGCTTTTCTTACCATATGAGAATTGGAAAGTACTTTGACATTTGTGTAATTTAGTAGGAAAAGAAGCTCACAATTTACTTGGTAATTTTAAGTAAAAATTATCTGATTGAAAAAGTAGAGATGAATGCAGGAAATTTGGTGGTAATTGCGTCTTTACTTTGGGAATGATGTGAAGCTAATTGAAGATGGCAAGTTAATGACTTTTATGGGTTATAATGTTTACCACAACTCATCAATTAAGCACTTAATTCGTATGTGTCCACGTGGTGCAGTACTTGATTAGATTCGATAGAATTCTAAAATGTAATCCTTCATTTGTCTTCATATAAATGTTTTGTACTCTAATTTACTTTAAAATTACCTTTAAGGTCGAATTTCGAATATAAATTGCTCTTAAATTACATCGGACAAAAAAAAAAATAAATAAAGTGATATTAAGAATGTTTGGTAAGTGTAGTGTACTTTCATAAAATATTTTCCAATATAACTCGAGAAATAATAATTTTGTCTAACTAGGAAATTACTCAAAAGTCGAATATACATTTGTTATGAGGCGGGGAAGTACGACAATTCTGATTGTTTCATGGAGGTTCTTGGTCAAGGTGTGATCGGTTTCGGGCTTATTTATCTTATGCGGTCTCTTTAATTTAATGGAGTGCCGAACAAGCCCGAGTCTTAATTATGAGGGCATTATAAACAGCCCCTATTAAGTTTTCTAATTACATCCCCACATATGA